>WEIS01054841.1:303-13754 GCA_013389965.1 Todus mexicanus
TCTGAAGCTGTAATTTTTCCGAACTGTTGTAAGACGACTTATTTGTGATGACACTTTGTCAACATGTCAACAATGTTTTCTGTACACTGTGCAATATATTTTGGTTTTGCCACTTGTGACTAATTTTTATGACTTTGCTTTTTAGAAAAACTGGTAAATAAAACAGATATATTTTTAGTTGCCTTTTCGTTCCTTGAGCCTTCTACTCCATGGGTAAAGCAAAAATATGGGCGTTACTGACGGTACGTGAACTGGTATTTCAAACGGAAGGACTTGCAAGCCGTGAAGTCAGTTACGGTTTAATGTTCTGAAGAAAAATTGTCGGCAGCTGCTAATTCAGTGGCGACGGGAAGATCGAATCTTTGTATTGACTAATCATTCTAAAAATGTACACGTTTACTACCTGGAATAGCGTATGGGTTCTCTGTTCAAACTCACCAGAAGACATATGGTCCTTGTGCTTTGCTTAATGTCAGCTGCAGATGCCTTTTCTCCTGCAGCCCTCTGGGCTTTTATACCAGTAGCTTAGAGGTAGAGAATCCCAGTTAGGCCCCTTGAATTTGCTTTATATGGTGATTATTGGTCTTATTGAGGTGTTAAGTGTCATGTCTTCTGAAGATTGCTGAAACTCATCCAGCTATTGTACTTTTTCCTGTTGATGTCCTTGTGTTATACTCTGAGTGGAGCAAGTGGGGACACTTGAAGATTTCTATTTTCTCGCTTTGAGCAGTCAGGTAGTTTAGCGGGTGTGAGGTGTGCTGCTTTGGGCCACCCTCCCACCCCCAGTTTAGGATGTATGCAGGTTATGAGACACACATTAGGTCTGGTTTTTTTCCGTCACCATGTTTCAAGAGGTTTGTGGATGTTTTTTAAAGCAGAACACGCTGGTGCAAACTCTAGTTTGGTCCTGAGGGACCCTCGTATTTCTGTAGGCTGCAAAATCCAGATGCTTGTACCACAGAACAGCTCGTTGCACAGGTGAATTGCCCTCACACCAAGGGTACAATTGTAGTGGCTTTGGCATGCATTTTAAAGCATGCTTGTTCAATGCATCATTCGGATCCCTTTGAAGTCTTCTGAATTGACCCGAGCAGTTCTGTGTATGTGAATCCGAAAACACTTTTATCCTAATAGCACCTTGGTTCTTTGCTTAGCTCAACAGGCAAAGGAGAGATGTGTTGGTGAAACCACTTACAGAATTACGAATGAGCATCCTGTTCATATACAACGTATCTCTGCAACTCAGTAGAGAAGGTGTTGTGCTAACCTTTGCGTTTAAATTCTGACCATTAATACATAACACTGGGAGAACCGAAGTGCTGCTAAAGCAGTAAATTGCCAGGTAATGTTTCCCAGTGACTTCTGCTTCTGGTAATTTTTTGTGATTGTAAATGTAATGAGTACAAGTTAAATGTGGCTTCAGGTATTCATGTACTCCTTGGTGATCTACCTTCTGTCAGCACTTGAAGACAGTGGCTTGCTTTACGCTGCAGAGCTGTTGGGAGCAGTCTTTATCACAGATTTTCTCCCACCTCAGTAGCCCCTCTAGGCGTCACTGGTGTCCCGTGATTATATTTGGCAGTTTTGCCACCCCTGCTTTCCCCCTATTCAGCTGCTTGTATTTTGGAGCTGATGAGTTTGCTGTGACGTTATTTGATGGAAAGGGAAAAATCTGTGGCTTGAATTTCAAATAACGTGATAAGAAGAGAAGAAAAGAAGATGATGATGATGAATTCACAATGAAGAGCTCTCGGGAATAGAGAATGCAAATATAAACTTCCTGCTTAGAAAAGGGAAACAAACTACTGGAAAGCATCTGTTTGGTCCACTCAAGTGTCATGAATTTGGAGGGGGAAAAGTAATGCTGTCCTTTTGAGAATTAAGATCATTGATTGTTCTTTTTTCTCTTTAGCAGGGGTGGAAACAACTTGCATTGATAAGCCTCTGAGTCAAAAGACACGGTGGAATGAGTTGCTTGATTCTGGCAAAGTAGTAAATGGATGATTTAAAAGGCAAGTAATATTTGTAGGTGTAATTTCCAGAAGTTTCAGTGTTTACTTGCTCGTGAGCGATTAGGAGCTTGAGAAATATATTTCATCTATTGAACAAGTTAACAAATAGCTCACCAGCTGCTGCTTCTTGGAGACTGTGGAAGAGGACAGTATTTTTAGGGGTGGTACACAAGGTGTGTAGTTACTTGGAGTCCTAAGCAGAAAAGAACTATAAGACTGGGTAGAAACTGAGATGACTGAAGTTTTAATCATGGATATTTCTCTTAGCATCTCCTGCAAAAAAATCTGAGGTCCATCAGGCTGCCACGTGCAATAAGAGTGTGTGTGATGGGGTTTTGTTTTGGCTCTGGATTGTATCTTGTAACTGCAGACAAGAAGAAGCTGCTGTGACAGCATGTGAATACTGTATGACCTTAGTGGATAATATGAACGTATGAAAACACCGACCATTCACTAATGAAGAACTTGCTTTTCAGCTGAAGAACATGCTGTGAAGGAGCTCTGATGTTCCGAGGCGCTCTACTAGAGCAGTTAGGTGGCAGGTGCTTGGCTTCTGGTGTTACTGGCAGGACATGTGTTCACACCTGTAAAAATAAAAACAAATAAACGAAACTCCCCCACTTTCCCCCCCCCAAACCCAATCAAAACAACCCAGAACGCTTGTCAGCACTGGATTAACCAAGATGAGCAAAAATTCTGCTTCTGTCCAGGGAAGTATTGGCTGTACATTTTGTTGTTTTTTAAATCCATCTGGCCAGTGCTTGTCCAAGGTAAGCTCTGCTTTCCTTTCTGTCACCAGCTGGCTCCCTTTGAACTTTCCTGTGCCTTTTGCATAGGGAGAAACAAAAGAAAACCAAACCTGGAAACCAGAAACCCCAGGAACACAATCATACAAGTGCTGGATAAATTTAGCAAACGCATTTCTCTGGTTGGCTTTAGTCTTTCCTTTTCTTTGCTGCAGGAAGCAGAAGAAGAGTCGGGTGGGTGGCCTGCGCTCACCTCTGCTCCCGTCTAGACGAGCGTTGCAACTGGTGGGGCTCAGATCTGCGGAGCCTGGTGAGATGTTCTCAGTTCTTTAAACTTCCCAGGTAGGAGCCACGTCCACGGTGCGGATCGTACATCAGCATTTATTCTAATGATTTATTCTGAACCGTTTGTTTGTTCTGTCTTCTGTGAGTGAAACTCCTGCTAACTGAATCTCTCCAGCTTTTAGGTGTTTGCAGTTTTATTGGAGGCATATTCAAAATTATGTAAAGGAACATATAAAGACAGAAGCCAATATGTAAATTGGCCTCAGTGCTTTTCTTGTGCTTATGTGAAGCAACTTTTCCCATCTCCCGTAACTTCCAGGTTGAGTTTTGAATAATGACAAATTTGTCTTCCCATATTGTGGAAAGCTGTGGGGTTTTTCATGGCTTGGTTGCATTTCTGAATTTAGTAAAACCAGAGGTTTATGATGAAAACGCTTCATTAGACTGCAGACCTGCTTCTTTGTGCTAAGCAATTAGGGGTGGCAATAGCTGCATGGCAGAGGGACTGCTTGGAATCTTATAGAGTCCTACAGTATGTATTTTGTTTCTACAGCAATACAAATTTCTAAGAAATAAAATCACCTCTTATTTTTCTCTTGTAGTGACAACGTGTGATTTGCTATATGGACCGGTATATCTGAGTATCAAATGGTATTAAAGTAAAATTTGTTGTACTATTTTGTTGTGCAATGTAGTAACTATTTCCTAGAATGGTTATTTTTCCTGTGTGGGCTAAATGAGTTCTTTGTTTAATAAATAAAAAATAAATAAAGGAATAAAAATTAAAAAGCCAAATCTCTTCAGAAAATAATGGCATTGATCCTAATCTGAGCAAACCATTTATAGTCTGGAATTGATTGCGTAGCGGAACGATTGAAACCGACCACGTACTGTAAATGGTTTTACGGATGTCACTGGCTGACAGAATTAGTTTGATGAAGTGATATATATCACCACCTTTGTCACCTCATTTAGTGTTCATAGGCCTGTGAAGTTTATGGTATTAACTTTTACTCGTTATACTGACAACAGTGGCTTTACAGGTAGAGTCTTTTTGAATGTATTTAACAGGATCAAAGGGTCCAAATGCTCAGGAAGTTGTTGAGCAGCAACGCTGCCCATAGTGCCTTCTGAGGGGACAAACTGAAGTTGTGCAGGGGAAGGTTCGGCCACCACAATATAAATTCTCCATGTGTCTGAAGGAGCTGGCAGTAAATCAGGCCCAGGAAGCCCAGTCCCGTGATCTAAAGTGTTTTCAGAAGGGTCTGTAAGTGAAGACGGTATTTATCACCCACTTGATTTATATGTTCTTGACTTGCTTATTCAAACATTAGCAAAGAAGACTTTTAAAACTTTGGGATATAAGATGCATTTTTCAGTTAAAGGAGAGTATGAGAGAGCAAAATCTGTCTTATTTGTTCTGCAGAAGTGTCCCCAGGAGCACGGATGCCGAATGGCCTTCCCTAAACTTCGCAGACTTTATCAACACACCGAGTAGTGACTTGAATCCCATTGCCGGAACTTACCGTGAGTGAATAAATCTATCAACAGCCTTCCAAGCGTTATGTGTTCTGTACCTCTACGTCTGTTAGATAAGAGTGGGGTTGAACCTGGGCTATATATAGAAGGTGACAGTTTGCTGTTCTGAAAACATTTGGGTTGTTGCTCTCTGGTTTGTGACTTTTGTCAAAGAATTGGAGGAAGAGGATAACGACACAGTTCCAAAGGGAACTGCCTCTTCTTTGAAATTGCTTAACACTACCTTTTAAAAATAGCTTTATCAACAGCAAGACACAATTTTATCTTTCTCTGGGTGAGGTGCAGCTGTTCCTTGTCAGAGAATTTGAGAAAGAGATGAAGACGAATGTCTCGAGTCATGTGGATATTTGGACCTTTAGGAACAGTTCAGCTGAATGGAGCTGGGCAGTTGTTAAAATATAGACACAAAAAGGAAGGCACAGGGTTGAATCTGTGTGCCTCCATGAGCTGTGACTGTAACAAATGACAAAGTGGTCAAAACACAGAGGGTGGGAAATGCCCTGTGTCTAAACAACAAGGAAGAAAAGAAAGCGAGAAGGAGAGAGAAAAGGGATGTTGGGAGCTTTTGGCAAAAGAAGCTGCAGCTGCAGAGCCCAGCCCCTCAGAGAGCTGTGTTCACCTGTGTTCTCTAAGCTACGTTCCCAAACCGGCCGAGTCTTAGTACAGATCTGAACTCTAACGTAGTGTTTAGAAAGTAAGTCAAACCAAAATTGTCTGTCCAGACACTTCAGATTCTGGGGTGTTTGAAAAGTGAACTCCAAACAATTAGTTGGGCCACTTGAATCTCTTTATGGCTTTATTCAGAGCCGTGTATAAAATAGCTTTGTCTAAACATTTTCTTCATACTAAATGTTCTCTACAAACAAACCCAGTGAGTACAAAACATGTAAAAAATGATACTCTTTTGTTTCAGGGGAAGGACAGGGGAAGTGGAAGCCCTTCCGCTTTTGAAGGTGTGTGTTTTTTTTATTTCTCACTACTCAGATGCCATGGTTACAAGCACTACAGAAAACAAATCAGTGGCACCAGGTAGGCTCCCTTGCTATGTTCCAGCAGCTTCCACTTCTCTGCTTGTTACGGGATTCTAATGGGAAGTGGAGTGAGGCTGAACGCTGAAAATGGAAGGAACCAGATGTCAAAATCTTGTCTGAGCCAGAGGGCTGAATCCTCCCCACTACATCCTAGGAGTCTGCCACATTTCTGGGGGAAATGTGTTGTGAGCAAGTTTGGGTTTGGTTTCTCATCAACAAGAAATGAAGGAAAGGTGAAAGCAACACACTTAGCTGGAGACTTCCCCACAAACTGATCCATTTTCCCAGAAGTGGTGAAACAAACGGGGATCCACGACTAAAACCCTTACTTCTTGCTTGGCCAACCATCTCCATTTTCTTTTGGCAAGGACCTGTTTGTTACAGGGGCTTCAATACGTTGAATAACTGTGTAGGACTGTCTGTATACGTGGTATTGTAGAAGTAACAAAGAAGGATTATCAGTCTAGAGAGTCAAACTCTGCGGATACCCAATTTAAAAGTACTTGGTGTGGCATCTAACGTATTCAAGGAGGGAGGTAACACTTGCAAATTCGCTTGGTGTTGCCAATGCTACGTTCATGTATCTTTGCTTTCCTGATGCGCATTGTACATGGCACTGATTTTTTTGTTTGTTTGTTTGTTTGCATATTTTATTTCCTGTCTGGCCTATGTCATGTACACCTATTAATTGAACACGCGTGTGTGTGGTTGAGTCAGAGTGGTCATTGCTAGGCTGGCCAAGGCGAACTCATCTCTGAAGTGTTTGGGGCTGGATGGCACTTGCCAAACCTGTTTGGGTGACCAAATAAAGTGAGAAGATAGAGCATAATCATCTGTAATTTACCCTAGACACAGCAACGCTTGCTGTTTATGCAAAACCTTAGTGTTTTGCTCTGTATCTGAGTCTCATAATATTTTAGTCATAGGAGACTTCAGAATGTAAATGTTAAGGAGGTTTTTCTTGGCTGAATCGATCAAGGAGGCAATAAAACCCTTGCCTTGAGAGATGTGTGACCAATACTTCGTTAGTGTAATTCTGGTGTTAAATCCAGACTGTCTGAATAGAGGATGGAGGGAGGAGTGACTCCATCCTAGAAAATGGGGAAGCCTTTGTTTGTTTTGGGTGTACTTACTTGAATTTCATGTATAATGCAGATTAAATCCCCAGAAACCACTGGCAGCAAGATCCTTGGTTACAGGGGAGACTTGACAGGATTGAGAGCTGAGGAAATCTGACCTTACTGGATTGATTCTCCCGGTTAGAGAGTTCTGCACTGTACCCCCCTTCTTTTTTTCTCTGGCAACAGGAAAGTTGGTTTGGTTTGGGTTTTTTTTTTTTTCATCACTGCCTTTGCAGATTTTCCCTTCCTTTTATCTGTGCTATAAATGGATTGATAATACCAGCCGTAAATCAGTGACTAACTGTGTAAACCCGTAACAGACGCAGGCTATTTGTTGGCAAATTCTCCTTTTATCTCTGGAAATGCAGCCAATAGACCTTCTAGCAAAAAGATGAGAGGTGAGAATCTGTATGTTGTTTTGTTGGTGGGGGGTTTGTTTGTTTGTTTGTTTTAAAAAAGAGTTCAGGGAGTAGATTATAATTCCACAAACAGAGGAGTGGTGCTTCTGGGAAGGAACAGGGGTGGGAACAGTCTCCTCAGCACAGAGCATCAGAACCTTGGGGTTTTGCATTGTATTTTGAAGCCTCCTTTTGTCACTGGAGCTTTCGAGCCTTGGAACAACGCTCTGGCTCAGCGTCGGCTGGAAGGATGTGAATCATTTTTCCTGCTTCCTGCAGCAATTGAAAGTGCAGTCTGCCCAGGCTGCTCCTGAGTCACCCTGGCTGCCTGTGCTCTGGGGCAGCCGCGTGGTCACCCCTGAGCAGCCAAGTGCTGCTGGTCACACACCACCACAGAGAAGCGGCTGCGTTGACCTGTTGGTTGGCTTGGTTGTCTGCATGCTAGTGCTGCTCTGGGCAGCTGCTCCTGCGCACATGAACAGAACACACTGCGGTATGATGTGAGAGCAATTGTGCGCTTTGGATCTTAAAACCCTCTTTTTGAGACCAAGCACATTCAGGAGCTTTCCAAATTTCGTGTCGCTTTCTGGCAGCTAAGGGACATTCTGGGTGCTCTGTACAGACATCCCAAAGCTCCTGAGGAGCGTATCATGGCTCCCTTGAAGGTTGCTGTCATGGACTTCACTGAGAACCTACGTTGGCTTATTAAGAAACTGCTGGTTCAGTGGAGGGGTTAAAAAGTGGGAGACTTGGAGCTGCTGTGAGTGTAGCAGCTACTCAGTAGAGATTTGCTTCAGAGTCCTAGATCTTGGTAAGAAGCTGTGGACTCCCTCTGCCTGGACAAGGGGATTCAGTTACATTTGTTTTCTGACCAGTTAATCTGCTCCTGTGAAGGTCAGAAAGAACCTAACCCGGGCTCAGATGTGTTTAATGTAGTTGTGGACTCCTGGTGCTCTGCAGGTGTCCGCTGAGGGTCTATGGAGCAGGAAAGCAATCTGTGTATGTTGTTTGGAAAGGGGCAGTGTGTAGGTAGGTACCACCTATGTTGGAGGTCAGCTGTGAGTAATTATATTTTATGGAGGCTGGTCATATAGTATAAGTAGTATTTACAGACCCAAAGGAGAGACAATTGCTAGAAATTGGTGTGATTCAGGCTTTAAGGGTGCTGTGAACAGCCTCTCACCGTTGGCGAAGTTTGATAGGGCTGATAATGGAGTTGATGAGTCTCTTCTGGGCTTTGTTCTCCCCTTCTCAATCTGTTGCACGCCAAGTGGCAAGGCTGTGGCATGATAGAAGGGATTTTACGGTGACTTTGCTTAGCACAGGTTGATTCTGGTGACCTCAGTTTAAGGTGGAGAGAATGAAATTCTGAAGTTTTACTAGTGTGCCTCTGTCATGAATGGTCCAAACCCCCAAACACAGCAAAGCTTCCGCAGGGGACCACTAATCTAAGGCCAGAAGGGATCGGTTAATGTAATTGCTTGTGTGCCTTTGTTTTACTAAGGAGGTTTTGTTTGTAACCAAAGCAACTGGCATTTGCTTGTGGAAAGATACTCTGCCTCACTTGACCCGGTGACATTGAGAGAGAGGAAATTCAGGCCTTCTTCCAGTGTCTAATTCCAACCCTTCCCCTTCTCGTTTCAAACAGCTCAGCCCCACTACCTAGATCTTGGCATTTAAAGCTGTGCTTTATTGGATTAAAAGACTTTTTGAACCCATGACTTTGTCAGTTGGCGAGCAATATAACGTGTGTATAATATATTACATGTAGCATAACTAATTAAATCACCCTCAATCATCATCTTAACTAAATTAAGCTTGAAGTCTCTTGCTTTAAGGTGTGTTTTCATGTTTAAATGTTTTCTGCACCAGCTTTGATTTTTTTCTTTTTTTTTCTTTCTCCTTTTATTTTTTTAACCTTCTTAAAATGCAGCATGATGATTTGCACTTGCTGAAAACAATAATGAAATTCTAATGTCATATAGCGAGATGAAAGAGAGAAGGAATGGAAGGAGAGGTGCTATTTTTTTTCCCCCTTTTTTTCTCTTCAGCTTAGCTCATGCAGAAGCCTGAGGGGCTCGAAGTGCACAATTTAGTGACACTATCCAGTTAGATAACTGTGGACTCGGGAAATCTCTGTGAGAAGAGGCACAAATCCAACCTGGAACCAGGTGTCTCCTGCAAGAAAATGAAAATAGACCTTAGGAAGCAGAGGAAAGACAGGCTGCTGGTCAAGACAGCTGGATTAGTGGATGGTTTGGATCCTTGAGTCTTCTATGTGCTCCCTGCATGACCTTGTTCAGATCATTGTGCCCATCTGTGGAGCAAGACGACGTTCTCCCAGTTCCCATCCATACTGGCTTGTGTGTTTCTGTGGTCCAGGTGAGCGTGGCCCAAGCCGTGGCTGCTGGGGCAAGCCTCAGAAGCAGACATGCATTTTGGCCCAGTTCTTTTCATCACCAGAGGAAAGAAAGAGCTGCTTGGGCAGAAGTCTCGGTGTGTTCCAAAACCTGAACACCAGATTGGTAAAACCTGTGTGTCTGCAGCCATGGCCCTGCAGGGTAGAGAAGTTAGGGCTGGAGATCTGCTTCTGTGTGTGTGTGCACGCACGTAGCTGCGTTTGGAGATGGGCCCATCAACTGGAAAATCCTGAAACTGGGCTCCAAGATCTGGAGATGTCTATAACACCCTGGGAGATGCTTTCTGTGGCGAGTTTGCCATTACGCAGCAAGGCTCTGGGTGCCAGGATTAACCAGCGCTCATCCCAGCACACTTCTCAGAAATAAATCCTCCCTTTTTGTGGCTTGTTTCGGTAGCATTCTACTACTGATGGCATCTCGGATGGTAAGAAGTGTAAGCTCTCTGTGTTACAGGCAGGAATGAACTGCCGGCTTAGCAGGAATTCCCCTCATCATGTCTGTGTGCATCCTCTAACCCCACTGCTCAGGCCTGGACTGAAGTTTTAGTCTTCTTATTTTTTAATCGAAATAGAGACCGAAACTTAAATGGAGAGGGGAACTGTAGAGAGCTATGTGACAGTTGCTAGTGGGAGACAATGGAAGATGTAAGTTGATTTGGACAATCCGAAAGCTCGATCTTGCCTCCCGGCCAGAAGGCTCTGACAAAAGACCTCTGGTGTGTCTTGCCAAGAGGTTGGGAGAAGGTTTGAAGCCTAAGCCCTCCCAGCCGACCTGGTCTAACAAGGAGCAGTTTTCCCCTGCAACAGTTGTGAGTGACTGACATGCAAAGAGAGGGGAAATGAGCCCTTCTTTCTACTATTCTTCAGCCGCATATCAAACGAGAGCCCTCCTGTTAGCATGCTGCTCCTCTCTCCTTTGACAAGGCGGTGCGCTGTCAGATCAGATAGTCTGTTTGGATGACTTTGGAATGGAAAAGAATAAAGGTACTTTCTATAAAGCAGGACTTGAAAAGGCTTCGCTGGTTTTTCATCGGAGCTGCTGGAAACCTTCCTTACCCCCTCTCCTTCACCGCCCCTTGCCCAGCCCCGCCCCTGCAAAGCTCACCTCTTCCTGCCTTTGTCAGGCAAGTGTCACATTTGGCACCTTGGCAGCAAGGTACAGAAATGCAAATGGAGAAATCCAGCAACACCTCATCAGAGGATGTAAACTTTCTGTGAACCTAATTTGTGGATTTAGAAACAAAAAGCCATATTGCTAACACATTTCTAAAATGCTTTTGACACTTTTTAAAAGAAACCCAACAAAAACTCCTGGTAGTACCGCTTTGACCTGGCTTTTTCTTTTCAGCTATTCCAGGACTGAAAAGTGACAGGGGAATTTATCGCTGTTATCCCTCTGCTCTGGCTCTGCACCACCCCAGCGTCAACCCTGGACATCACAGCAGAAGACAACCAGCTCAGGCAAGTGTCCGCAGCTAATGCTGCCGTGTGAGCGAGCTGTCGTGAGCCACAGGCTGGGCTGTGACCGCTGTTGTGTTAGAGGAACAGGCTGTGGCTGCTGGTGTGTTAAGGGACCAGGCTGTGGCTTTACCTCCCCCCGGAGAGCACCTTGCAGAAAGAAGTGGCTTTTAGAAGGGGCTGTGTCTTCACGTAGCAGGGTTAACTTAACTGTGATGTGTAACGCGTGAACTTCCCTCGGTTGTTATGGCAAGGTATCGCTATCAGGGGTAGTTAAGCAGAATGAAGTATCAAGTGCTTTGTGATATGTAGGGGAATTAGCTTCATAAAACCAAAGCTGACCTTGTGCTAGAGAGGTGCAGGACCAGTCCGAGAGGTCACCTTGTGTGTGGGGTGTTACTTTTAGTGCAAGTGTCCCAGGCTGCTCCTTCATTTACACTTCAAAACTCTAACCTCCCTCCCTAAAGCAGAAAGGGCACTAGAAGAGTTCTCACCTCCCCCAGCTCAGCTGGTTTTTGCCTTTCTCCCCCCAAATCAAAGGGAATTGAGCACGAAAGGGGATGAGAACCAAACAAATCTGATGGCCATCTTTGAATAAGAACACCCAGCTCAGGTAACTTCAAGAAAATTACAAAGGAGAGGCCTCAACCAGGATCTTCGTTTCCACTTTTATTATTCCGTAGGGTTGTTAACAAAAGGTGGTTACATGTCTGGTCCCTTGGGAGTTAGGTTGCTTCCCTTCTTGGTTGCTCTGTGTTTGGGAGCTTCCACATATTAAGCAACTTGACAATCCTTTTTGTTTCTCCCTTTACAGTGACAGCTCTCTGAAAGGTGATATTGCAGCGCGAATAACCCGGCGTCTCCCAAAAGCAGCAACAGGGCAAGTGTCAAACCTCAGGCACAAGAACACCAAGGGTGTCCCCCCGACTCCCTAGAAACTTTTTCCTTTTAAAGAATACTTTCCAAATCCATTGCACGCTCTGTTCAACTTCGCAGTCAAGAGATAAAAACAAATCGCCCCAAAACTCCAAACAACCCAAGCAAGCCCACCAACCAGCCAACCCACCTGACGAGTCCTGCCCCGGGACGGGATTTGCCAAGGACAGTAGATGTGTGAGCAACACCTTCAGCTGGCAGATCGAGTAGAGTAGGTTTCAGGCTGGCATCCAGATAAACTAGCCCAGAAAATCTGTGGCCTGAGATCAACCTTAGCCGGCATCACCTTGCTCTCTCTGCAGTAACTTAAGTGTCTTCTATTATGGAACAAAAGAAAGATTTGAATTCCAATGCTTGAGCTAACAGTGCTCAGTAAGAGAATTAAGTGCTTAATTACCAGCATTGTTTCCACAGTATAGACATACTTTTGTTAATAGTTAACAACAGGGAGGTGTATTTTTCATTATTTAAAACCTGTTAGAAGTGCGTCCCACTCCACAATACATGCCATACATGCCGCTCCGTTGTGAATTCAGTATTTCTTTTTATTAAAGATTAAAAATTAAACCCCCAACATTCGACACCCTAATATACAAAAAAGTCACAATAAACTCGAATGTGCTGAAAGCAAAATGTGCGTAAAGACGCTCGTTTATTTCTAAAAGGCACCCTGCCACCAAGATCTTTTAAATGTCTCTCTAGTTCCACCAGGTTCCTAGTTTTCTCTCTTCCTTCACTGAAGGCGAGACTCTAGACCGCTACCGCGTACGGATGCTAACCACACCAACCCCTTTCAGGGATCTCCGCTATCGCTAGAACACTTAAAAACCGTGCATGCAGACCAGACTCAACTCGAGCTTCTCACGGAGTTAACAGCCACGATTTCAAACGCACAAGGGCTTCTTCTGAGAAGAAGAAGGTAAGTGAGTGATATCTGGGCCGCTTATAAGGGCGAAGAGAAAGAGACAGGGTTATAAAATAACTGCTTTGTATCCACCGAAGAGCTTTGCTACTAAAAACCGACCCCTTCCTCCCTCCCATCCCCAGCCTCTGGTAAAAACAACCCCTAAAGTTATAAAACGCCGCAAACACGTACACACGGATGAAATGTTAGTGCGCTCAGCTCTTGGGCTGTCAGGGCGCGACAGTGTCAGAGTGGCGCTGATGCTGCAGTCCCGGGCGCCAGCCGCTCGCGTGCCGGCGGTGCCCTCGGCGGGGCCCGGCCACCCTCCCTGCGGGGTAGGTCTGCGCTGCCTCCCGCTCGCCTCCTGCGTTACCAGGGCCTCCACATGGATTTGGGCGAGCCGGGCGAAGGCAGCCCGCGTGTCTGCGCAGTGTCCAGCCCGTCGGTGGAGGTCTGGCCGGGCTCAGCCTCCGGCTCGTCCGAGTCGGAGCAGGTCTCTTCGCTGGGGCAGGGCGAGGGCGCCAAGGCGGGGAGCGCCAGGCACATGGCGCCCAGCGACGCCTCTGCCAACGCCTCGCCGCCCGCCCAGGCCCCGAGCCCGG
>WEIS01054841.1:14150-24913 GCA_013389965.1 Todus mexicanus
TCGGCTCCGCCGGGCTGGGCTGGGCTGGGCTGGGCCGGGCCGGGCTCGGCTCCTCTCGGCTCGGCGGCTCAAAAGCAGCAGATCAGCCAAACCATGCCCGAGTGCAGCCTCCAGTGTTTTCTCAAGCACCTCCAAGCAGACCCCAGCCTTCCGGGGTGCGAGGGGCCGGGGGGTGCCCTGGGCAGGGCCGCAGGCCGGGCACAGCCACGGCTTGGCGCTGAGACAGACCCAGCGATCCCTGAGCAGGGATCCGGCAGGCCTGAGGTGCTCCCTTGGCCACGGCTCCCATCCCCAAGCCGATGCAAGGCGCGGCTTTTGGAGCCAGGCCCCGCTGGTGGCCAGGCGGGGTTTGGGCGCCGGCCCAGTTGGCCGCGCTGGTTGCGGGCCCCGTGGCGGGGCTGCCTGGGGCCGTTCTCTGGCGGCTGGCTGGGGTGAGGCCGCGCAGCCCTTGCCCAGCCTGGGGTGGCTGCTTGCCCACGCTGAGGCCGTGGGGCCCGAATGTTCGGTGCCGTCCCTCGGTGCACGGCGGCCGCTCGGCTGCCTTGGCTGGAAGAGCCGTGCCGGGCAGCTTTGTGTGGGTAACTTGATGCTGATGACAGTTGGCAGCTGCAGTTCCCCTGGCAGACTGAGGCAAATAAAAGCGTTGGGGCTCGTCCCCGAGGAGAGCGACAGGTGTTCGCTCCAGCTCCTTTGTTTCCCTCCCTTTTATTCTCCTCGTTAATGCATGTCATATTTTTGCTGCCCGAGGAAACAGGAGACGCGTCCCCCGCTTGAATCGGCGCTGCCGGCGCGGAGCCACACGCTTGCCTCCCTGTACGTGTCCGGCATAGCTCTGCTCCTGCTCCAGCAGGCTCCAGGCTTATTTCACCGTTCAAAAGCCTAGGGAAAACCCTCTGGTTTTTGGTGGCGCTGAGATTTTCCTCACCAAGAGGTCCAGCATGAGGTGGGGCACCCACAGCTGCGCAGAGAGCCCTGGGACATCCAGCTCTGTTACTTTTTATTGACCTGTGTCTAGGTAGCTGACTGACTTGTCCTGCGTGCTCCAGCTGGTAACAGCACGTGCTCTGCAAAGAGCTGGGGTAGCTCTTCATCAGTCCCACTCGTCCTTAATGCTACTTTTCATCTTCAAAGCGCTCGCATAAACATCCATGCCTGCGATATGTTAATCCGTGTCTGATAAAAAGCAAACCGGGACAGAGATGTTCAGCACCATCTTCTTGCAACCATCGCAGGGGAGTGCGTCGGAGATAAGGCCAGCAAGTGGAGTATCTTGGCTGGAAACCTAAGCTCAGACCACTCTGCTCTCTGTACCACAACAAACAGGAGATTTATTTTTGGAAAGATGCATCTGTTATATTTCTGCCTTTTATTTTAAGCCACAGTGCTTAGATTTTGGGAAAGAGTTTGCCCTGCAGCTGATACGTTTCCTTGCATGAGGCAAGAGCAGAGTGGGATGTATCTGGGCTGGGTGACTAAATCGGTTCTTCCACTTCTGATGCACGCAACGCTCCGCGTAATGTAACGTGGAAACTGGCTCAGCCTTTTCACTGAGACCAGAAATGCAGACTAAGCAGAAATGCTGTTTAGACCAGGCTAGGCACATAATATTTTTGTCTTTAAGCAAGTAGAGACACCTGTGGCTGCATTTTCTCTATAATTTAGTCATAGTTAGCCTAAATGGGAGGGGGGAAAAGACAATTGTATTGGTGCAAACTACAACAAAATACTGGGTGTCACGGTTTTGAAGGATTCAGGTTTCTTTTGAACCAAAACTAGGCACGTAAGGTCAGCAGGCGCGTGTGAAAACACAGGAGTACGCGCACCCATTTCTAAAGTACGCAGTAACACACTGGGTAGATGCAATCGTGAGGTAATAGATGCACTCCAAGAGTTAGTGAGCTTATTTTCTCTTCAGAGAAAGCTTATCTTTTCCTAGGATATACATAATCGGAGATGCGCCAACCTTGGGTTTTACGCTGAAGAGGAGGCTCCAGGAGCGGGCTAGCAAATCTTGGCCAGATCGAGTTGGCCATGGGTCTGACATCCTCTTTCTGTTCTGACTCGGTGGGCGCTGATGCCGAGATATTTTACGGGCTGCCAGCTCTTGCTCTGCAGTGTGTCTGTATTTCCTATGGAAAGCTGCAGGTCAAATGAGCTGACAAATGCTGGGGCCGCTTGTGCTGGGCATTAAAAATGCATGTACCACAAATACCAGGGCATTACTGGAGCTGCCATTCTGGAAGAGGTGGTCACTGCGGGCTATCTGCTCCAGCCCATGGGGATAATGTGGCATTTTTGTGCCACTTTCAACAAGTTCTGTCACATCAGGTGAAGCGATTCATGATAACCTCATGCATTTTAATGGCAATGTCAACTGCAGTCTAGTAAAAGAAGTTGTTCCTTAGATGCGTTGTCTGATCCCTCGGTGCTTGCCCATGCGTGGTGCTTCCTGAAGGAGATTTTGATAAACCGCATGGACTTCTCTGTGTCATTCTTTCCAGGTTAAGCCCATCCTGCTGTCTGCTGACAAGGAGGTGCATGGGTACTTGTTTTCTCCTCAGCGGAGGGTCGGAGTTTCCCCTTTGCTAGAGCAGGGAGGGGGCTCTGTCCTGCTAGAGGTTGGTGCTCCCATACGTGATATTTGTATTCATATCCATTTTAGCCGAGGAGCAGCACAGTTTTAGCGGAGATAACGGGGTCAGTGCCTTGCTGCATGTCTTTTCCTGCAAGTTGTTGCGAAGAGCAGTGTAGTGCAGTATATGACAACGGCTTTTAATTCTTTGTAGATCGTGTGTGATCGCTAATGCAGCTGTGGTGACAGTTACAAAGGCAGCTATGGCAGACAAGCTACTTATCCTTTGTTTTGGAAGCCCAGGGAAGTGGCAAATCCTCATGAGATGGAGGAGTCTGCCACGTAACACCTCACAAGCTTCTGTCTGAGCTATCGGAGGTATTTGAAAGGTCTCCAGCTTGCAGAAAAGCATCCACAGAGACATAATGCAACTCTGGAAAGTTTCAAGGACTCTCCAGGCAAGCGTGCTACCATCCGTGCTCTTGGGCTCGAGTCAGTAGATCGCCCAGGCTCTGTGTGGGTAATGTAATCAGAGCACGGGATAAAGACATGATGAGCACGGACAAGATCCATTGGAAATGCTTGAGTAGTTTCTTTCATAAGTGGTATAACATCTGTTGTCGTCGGAGGCACAAATTCCTGTCAAAGAGACAGGTCACCCTTATAAATATTAATGGTGCATATAAATGATGGTGGGTGTGAACTGCGGCGGATGTTAAGCTAATGGGTGAATTGCTTCTTGGGCATCGGTTTGCTGTCATCGTCCTTATTTCTACACTAACAAATACAAACTGTTGAGATGGCAGAGCAAGCAAAGAACTCTCTCTCCCCCCCTCCTCCTCTCCCTGGGGTCCCTTCACAAATGAAATGTGTACTCTAATTAGTCTCCTGCCTTGGCTCTGATGAAAATTAGTGCTGCTCTTAGAACTGAGGTGGAGGGGAGCGTGCCTGGAGCTGGGAGAGCTGAGGGCTGTAGGTGATGAATGAAGCGAACAAGGAAGGCTCTTTGGAGAAGTTTGCAGCATTCCCTGCCAGCTTGATCCTTTGGTGCTATCAATTTCTCTGCTGTTAGAAGCAGACATTTAAGAGAAGAATTGGGTTGAGTATCACCACTGAGCTGCTCTTGGACTTGAATCTGTTTGTTACTGCAAATAGTGCTCCCTGTCTCGAGCTCTGCATTTCTACTGCCTCTTTCAAAAACCATGAGGCTTTTCCTCCCCATCTTTATTTATTGGTGGACTTGGCAGCCACACTCACATTCATCAGGTGGGGCACAGACGAACCGTTCATGCCAGCAACAACGCTAATGAGCCACACTCAAAAGGATCTTATGTCTGTTCACAGAAGAGCCCCAAGACTGCATTTGCCACCTGTGAAGGGTTAGGTTCCCCTTGGATCGAGAGGAAGGGCTCCGCTTTCTGCCGTTTGAAAGGTGCTTGTGGTGATATTCCGATGTGCCAAATGGTGGGGGCTGTGCTGAGCAAGTGGCAAGGACAGCCCAGCCTCTCCCCGTGGAGGGGTGATGGATGGGCGTCGAGCACTGGGGGCTCCCCACAGCAAAACCCTGGGTGCCGCTTTTATTACCCTGTCATTCTTTTGCCTTGACTCCAGCAGAGATATGTCTCAACTCATATATCATTGCAAATTGCTTCCACTCGGGCTCTTTAGCCTGCAGTCCGTTGCCGGTGGCTGCGGCAGGGTCCCGAGTCTTGTGAAGTCAGAGAGGTGGTTGCTTGGTCATGTTGTGTTTGTGGAAGTTATTTCGGGGAGGTGACAATCGCTGTCTGGTGCGAGCACAGAGGGTTTTTTTAGTTGCGTTTAAAAAAATAGCAATCTGCCTGTGGTGCTTCAGGGAGAAGTTTTATGGGGTTTCCAGGGAAGCCTCATGTATTTGATTTATCTAACGTTTTTGGCATTTGAAAATTATCCTAATTATGAGGCTGACTCCATCAGGGTCTTTATCCTACCTTTGTAACAGTGATGCACATCTCATCAGTCCTTGTCTGCGAGCTATTTTTATGAGTTCCTGAATGACTTAAGGACATCCTCATTAAAGTACTTTTTCTTCGGGGAAGGTGCTGAATCCCTTAAAACTCAATACTGACTGAGACTGAGAGCTTACGCTGCGCGCCCTTCAGAGCGTCTTTCTTCTGACACACAGCACATGGCCAGGGTAGCTCCTGGGGTGCACCTCTGGCAGTGACGCTCTAGGTTTGTTGACAGGACACAGGTTTTAATTTTATCAGATGAACGTGTACATAATTGGGCTCTGAACTTTGCTCCCCTGCGTTTTGTGAAGTGCTCTAGAAAAACGCCGGCTTTCAGAGCCTCTCACGGGTTGCAAATTACGTATCTGGAGGTGGGGGACAAACCCTTGGGCACTCTGGGGGATGTCTGATCCGTGTCAACAATGACGGAAGATATTCTGTGGTCAGTTTTGATAAATGTAAGTCTTTGTTAAGTCAAAATGAGATATATTTCACAGGCAGAGACCTATCCCGTTTGCCTTGTAGTCCTGGCACGTGTTTTTGGTGTTTGGTGTAAATACTGGGTTTGACCTTACTGCAAGAGCTACTCAGATAGCACAGACGTGTTTCCTGGAGGTGTCCATGGACAACCTGGGACATGACCACGGTAACAGGTATTTGCGGATCTTGTCTTAACCATCCCTTGCTCCCAGTCCTGGCTGGTTGTTTCTCCAAGGAGGTGACACGTTATAGCTCAGACTCCTTTAATGGTACAGAAAAGGACCCTTCTGAGAACTTGATGTTTTGTGTACTGTGGAAGAGGAGTCTTCTAACAACTCTGCACAGCTCATTTACTGGGCGTATATTTGCTTGGCATATATTTATGTTGGTGGTTGAGTCCCTTACTTTGCTGCAGAAGCTTCTTACGTCCATTTTGGCGAGGAGCCATTACTTAGACTGGTGCTAGAAGGCATCAATCAGGGGTTGGATGAAGGAAGCTTAGCGAGCAGATTTGAAAGAGGTGACGAGTGCTGCGATTCCCTCCTCTCCAGATGCATTTGCCCTTCTTTCTGGAGAAGCGTGGCACAGATTAAGAGGAGCGTAATGGTTTTGAATACTTGGACTGAGAAATACCTCTGGAAATTCAGCACAGAGAAACAACCTCTGCGAGGTGCTCCTTCACATCTTTCTGATATTTATGCTAGGCAGAGTAACTCAGAAGAGAAAAAATGCTCCTTCATGTAAAACAATATTAGGTTTTCTAGAGAATTAAAAGTTATTAGGTCTTTTCGGGGGTTGGTTTGGTTTTTACGCTCTAGAGAAAGGGCATCACTATCCTCTACAGCATGCCTTGTTTTATGGAGCGTGTTAGGAAGGGGTTCATTTACTTGATGGATTCAGGAGCCAGTTTAACTGGACTCTGAAATGGCTACTTGGAGGGCGAAGCCATTTTATTGGCTTCATGTTCTCTAAACTCCTGTAAAAATGTCTCGGCACAGCCATTGCTAATATATCCTTGCAATTAATGGACGAAGCAGAGACCAAGTTTGCACACATGCACAAACAGGGACCGGTGAACAAAGCAGTAGGACTAGATCCACTGGCGGCCAGTGCGTGTTGCTGTGTCAGATAAAAATCCCACTGATATATGGCCCCAAACTCTAATTAGAGGGCAGCTCTGAAAGACAATGTGCAAGCTGAAAACACAGGCAGCTTTGGGACTCTGGCTGAGCTCCTCTTCTTGGTCTCCTTCCTTCCAGCCCCTGTCAGAGGTGTGGTTTGTGGTCTGCCAGGGCTGCATGAGAGCAGGGGTGGCTTGTTCCCAGAGCTGCTGAGCTGCCTGGATCCCAGCACGCTTATTTGACAATGGTACCACTTAAACTGTCTGTGAATAAAAGTAGGGCAATGAAAAGTAAGAGAGGAGGCTTTTAAAGAGCTGCTGGTCCCTGATTAAGTGTTTGGTGAGTAACAAGGAATTCAGAGAGCAAGATGTTGTGGGGCAAGGGCTCTGGGGTTGAGGCTGGTGACTTCCTAAGCACACTTGTGTTACAAGAGGCTCATGCTTGAGAAGGTGTAGAAGGTGGCCCTTGTTCCCACTGGTCTATAAATTACTCCTGGCTTATAGGGGTATGCAGCACAAGCTTTGTTAGGGATGTGGTTTCAGGCCATAGCAGGGAAACCCCTGAAACTTGACTTTAGAGGCACTTCTGGCTCTTGCTCCGATGGTCACCTACTCCGATGTCTCCTGTAGCTTTGGTTTCGGAGGCTTTCTGGCACAACTTTGCTAGGCTTCAGGACCTGAGAAGGAATCCAGTTGTCAGTCCCACGCCTCCGTGCTATGTGCCTGGGATCAAGCCATTCACCTGCGAGATGCAAGCTCAAGCAGTTGGCCAACACCAAAGCTGCTGTTGCCTGGTCTTGAGCAGAGCCCACTTCCTGCCTCTGACACCTGTAATTAGAGGCAAGCCCAGAAGGAGAAACAAGAGAGCTCATCTCTTGAAGAGCTCATCTGGAGGATCAGGAAGGACAGAGCAGACGGCTTCAGTACAAGCTCTGAGGTAGGCTTTAGTTGGGTGGAGTCAACCCTCAGGCCTGACCCTAGATGTCAATATAAACAGATCCTCTGGGGACTTTTGTTATGGAAAGCATGGGCAAAGCTGCAAGTCCTTACCTGTCAGTGCTTGAAATTCAAACCGCCTGGATGGGGCAAGTAGGGCTGAGCTGCCTCCTGCAGCTGCTTGAGAAGAGCCTCGGCCTCACCTTGTCAAGAGCGGAGAACTCAATCAGCCCTGAGCATGGCAGGGACCTGCAGTGCAGAGGCTGGAGTGCGAGACCAGTGCAGAGCAGAGGGCAGCCGTGACCATGGGTGGCAGATTGGCAAGGCTGGGCCAAGGCAGTGCAGGACTGAATGTGCCTCTGCTGAGCAGAGGATCAACCAGTCGCAGCAGCCTCTGGGAGAGAGTCCTCAGGGATGCGGATGCCGTTCCTTATGGAACAAGAACCCTTTGGGCCTGGCACTGGACCCCACAGGATGAGGGCCCTTCTGTTTGAGCAGGATGTATGCTTGCTCCACTGCCTGCCAGCTCTTCCTTACTGTGAAGAGCAACGAGCCCAGGAGGGCAGGGGATGACACGTGGTGGTGGTAGATGATTATTGAACATGTTTCTGCCTGGTGCTGTGATTGCAACTTCTGTTCTGGGCATATCACATGTTGTGGCTTCCTGAACTCCTTCAGTTTCTCACCCTTTTTCCCTCCCATCTTTCCTGCACAGCTTCTGGAGCTGGGTCAGGTGCATGGAGGTTCTAGTCATGCTCTTGTGCTGGTTTTCCTCAATCAGCAGGTACTCACCTGTACCTTAGTATTCCATATACTACCAAAAGCATGTGGTATTCTGGGGGGAAACTGCTCTGGTGATAAATGTAATCCAAAGGGCAGCCAGAAGAAGCCGTCACAAGTTCCTGTTGGCTGTTGCATGGGTTGTGTTTAGCAGGTACTGCCAGTGCCAGAGCGTGTGGTTTCCTTCAGTGTCTCCCCTCAGCTCCGTGAACGCAGTCATCACTCTCCAAACCCCTCCTGTTTTCTGCTTTTATTCTTTTTGTGTTGTGTTTCCCAGGAAAAGGTTTTATGATGTTTGTGTTCAGACCCATGTCGGGAGGGCAGTTGAGTGGTTTGCTCTAGTGCCGTCTGGCTCTTTGTTGTGTCAATAAAGTTATTTGCACAGAATTCGTCTGAAGGAGGAAATGATCTTGAAAGCTCCTGGTCTGAACCAGAGTTCCCCGCTCCTTTTCCAAACTGAGCCACTACCTGAGGCTCCCCAAAGTGGGTGGTAACTCCCTGGGGAGGGCAGGAGAAATGTCAGTCGGTACTTGTAGCAGATTGTTGTCCTGGGGCAGCAGCGCGAGCAGGGCTAACATCCTTGGACCCATATGCAGCTCACTAGATGATGATGGAGCACCACTCAACGATCGTATTGCTCTTTATTGCACGTTATTAAAAGTTCTTTTTTCACCCTAGAGTGCCCAGTATTTCACTGTGATGCCTCTTCCACACTGGATAGAAGTTGCCTGTGTAAGACTACCCAGCAGCAAGCTGCTTCTGAGCTCCAGAAATGCTGAGTGCTTGACTATGGATGAGACTCTGAATTTGTGCCAACGGCAAGTGCAGTAATGTCCAGTTCTGGGGTGGGAAAGGCTGTGAGAACATGAAAGGGGTCTAATAGGGAACTACCAAGACAGTCAGGACCTGAGGAAGGTGGGCTTGTTTAGTCTGGTCAAGAGGAGGCTGAGGGGAATCTAGCAACTGCCCGCAACTACTGGAAGAGCAGTAACCGATTTAGTGGAGTCAGGCTCTTCTCATTGGTGACAGATAATAAACCAAGGGTCAGTGGCCACACAATGCAGCTTGCAAGGTTCATATCAGATATTGTGAAACCCTTTCTCCCACAGGTGTGGTGCGGCACTGGGTCAGGTTGCCCAGAGAGGTCAGGGAATCTCCTTCCTGGGAGGCTTTTGAGGATCAGTTAGATAAAGCTCCAGTCAACCTGATCTACTGTTGGTGATGGGCGCGCTGCAAGGTCCCTTCCAACAAGCATTTTGGTCACTCTGTTCATTCTGGTAAGACTGCCAGCATGCTCTCAGAGTTTTCAGGGAGAATTTATGGATCTAAATATCGGTCAGTTTTTGTTTGCCACTGTAAACCAGATCTAGATGGAAGCTGTCTACTCCAGCATGCTAGGGTAGCGTGATCTCCACATGAAGAATATTGGTTTGGGAAGTCGGGTAGATGTGGAAAGGAGTCACTTGCCCCACCGACCAGGAGGTAGGTGCTGTTCTAGCAGCCTGAGGTGGCCGAAAATTTGTTTGAACCCACTCTGAATTTTGGAATAGAAGCAAGGCAAGGTTTGCTGTGGCAGCAGCAGACCTTCTGTGGTGTGTGCGCAGCGCTGAGTGCAGGAGACCCTGAAATGGTAACAGGCCGTGTCTTGAGCACTTTTGCGATACAAGTAGCCAGGGAAATAGAGGAGAGATGACATGGAGCTGTCTTAATATCTTTTGTGATGTACTGTAAATCTCCAGGAGAAAGCCTCCTTCCACTCTTGCCATCTAGCAAGCTTTTCTGGAAGCAATGAAGTTTGGTTCCCCACAGCTTTGTGTTGTCTGGTTGGACCCTCGCTTTCGTGTCCGTACTTTGTTCCTCTGCATATCAACAGAAGGTGAATTCCTCTTGCAGGGCCTCTCACCTCGGCCCAGATGCCCACATTCACAAAATTCACTGGAACTTCGTTTCTTCTTAGTCTTTTTCTTCCCTGGTCCTTTGTTAATATTAGTTGGAGAAGCTGAACGTTACTGGAGGAGGGCTTACAGGCTGAGGAGGAGACTGAGGCTTAGAGTGGGATGGTTTCCTTAGAGGAGGAGAGGAAAAAAAGAGACTTCAGGGAACCCAGCAGTTTACCCATGTCCTCTTATATGCACATCTTGAGCTTAATCATCACGAACATGTCATCATTGCTGAAGTCATAGTTAAACTCAGCATTTTCCCGCCAGCATAATTGCACGAACCATCCCCCTTTCTTGCCATGTCTTGTAATACACTCTGCGTTATAGACTCTCTGCCAAGGTATTCAATTTTAATGCATGTGGAACCACGTTTTTAAAAGCACCTTAAACACCGTAAATGCGCCGAGTTCCCAGGGCCTGCCTTGTTTTTGTGCATGAATGAGATCAACCGAACGAGCCAAGCGTGAAGATGTCGTGCGGTCGAGCCGTGCCGAGCGGCTGCGTACTCGGTGGCACGGAGCCGGCTGCGTGTGCCCTGGCTCTGCTGCAAGCAGCTGCTGACACTCCAACTTTTCCAGGAAGACTTGTGAAAATTTTCATATTTCTTTCTTAAAATTCAGGTTCGCCCTCTAGTGAATCGCATTCCTTCAGCCTAAATATGTCTTCACAGCAGAGCCTTGTCTTTGGGGAGTAGAAAAGAAAGGGCATCTGGCCCTCCAGGGTGCTGCTGAGGATGTCCAGGGGGGTGGCATGAGGGGCACCCGCAGGAGAATCCTCGTGCCCCTTTGCTGCTCTGGAGCTGCTCTGGGATGTGATTCGTTTGGACAGACAGACAACTCCCTCTGCCAGGAGAAGCTGTTGCTCAGCAGGGGCCTTTTCTGGCAAATGCTGTACAGCTCTAATTAGCCTTTGGTTGGCCTCTAGTGTTTGTTTGCTTGTTTGTTTGT
>WEIS01054846.1:0-13294 GCA_013389965.1 Todus mexicanus
CCTGCCACGCAAAGGATGCCCAAGTCCTCCCAAGCAGCATTTCTGTGCACAAAGGGACACACCTGGGACACGTTTATTTGTTCGAGCAGCAGCCTGGCCCTGGCCCAACGCTCCCTGCCACCACAACAGCCCCGCTAAGGCTACGCTCCTTCACATTCCTGCTCCAGAGAGAAGAGTCAGCTCCAAAGGTCCAGGCGTCTGAGTGACCTCGTTTGTTCCCTGACCCTGAACAACTGCAAACTTGGGCTTCACCTCGTTGCACGTGAGCTCGAGGCAAGTTCCACGGTGCCTGGAAGGAACTACGGGAAGGAACTACGGGAAGCTCAGGGCTGCCCCGAATTCCAGCCAGGTGCAAGAGTCCACATCAGCAGCACGATTTCAGTGGCAAGCAGCAGGAATCCGCTGCCGTCCTGCCTGTGCCCCACCAGCCCTGAGAGGACAAACCCACGCAATAACATCTTCCCAGCAGGGAAATGGACCGGCTCTACACCTGAGGAGCAAAGCAGCCCACCACAACTGTGCCCCTCTGCCTGAATTTCCCCCAAATGGAGGAATTAAAGAGAAACCCACCTCCCGTTGTCTCACACAGAGACCTGTGATGCACTTGGAAGATCTCACGTGCTTCGGAGATAGTCTGGTTTTCTTCCCCTTCAGCTACAAGGGTTTGTTTAACAAAGGACAACCTTCCTCCCACAAACCCCGCCTGGCTTATCCACCTGCCGGAGCCGTCTACAGCGTGGCAGCAGCAGAGGCCAAAGCGCGGGTATTTAACTGTTCCGCGAGAGCTTCGGATCTGAACATGTGCTGCAAACCAGGCTGGCACTCCCAGCTCCATCGCTTGGGACTTCAGCTCCACGATTGTGTCGTCAGCGCTGACAGAAATCGAGGCAGCTGCCGGTTGAAATTCCCAAGGTGGGTGGTGAGGTGGGGGCTCGGGCAGAGAGCGCGAGAACGGGACGAATCAGGAATCAAAATAAATGGACAAAAGCCCCTTTCTCTGCTCCTCTGCCCTGTCCTCCCCACGCTCCCCGGGGAAGCCGGCGTTGATGGTTTCCCCGCTGCCCTCCCTCCCCACGCTCACATCCCGTGGGTTCAGTACCTTGTCTGCAGCGACGGGCACCGAGGATGGGGTAAGGCTGGTGGGAGACTCTGGACGTTTTTTGTGCTTCTGTTTAGGTCTTTCTTTGTCCTTGCGACTCTGCAAAAGAAACCAGAGAGCACTGGGAGGCTAACTCTTCCTCTGCTGAGAGCAGCAGTTGTAAGGGAACAGCAAGCAGGGTGTGTAGGGGTGGATTTACAACCATACATTCATATTCCTCTTTCCTTCTCCACCCATCCACACGAGCCCAGTATCCCTTCCCCCACATCCCAGCTTCTGCCTGGGAGCGTCCCACTATCTCTAACCCAGCTGCAGCCAACATCTGGAGCACAGAACATCAACAGAAGCCCCAAATCAGTTCCTGGTAAGATGATAGGGACGGACTTAACAAGCTCTGGCTGATTTCACACAACCCGCGGAGCTTTCCTCTTGCTCTTTCTCCAAAGGGACTCACCGACCCCTCACCCTCTGTCTTCTTCAAGGGTTTCTCAGATCCACCCTGTACAGCCAAAAGGAGAATCCTGATTTCAGCACGTGTTGCACGTGCTGAGCTAAAGAGATCAGTCAGCAGAGATCTTGGAACCCAGGCTCAAACCTCGCCTAGAGATCCCCCCCATCTCCCCTCCCAACAGAGACAGCTGGTCTGGGTCCATCTCTGCTAACAGGACATGGACTGTTTAGCTGGATTTCTTCATCCTGCTTTTCTTTTTTCCCTCACTAAAACCCCAGAAACATGGGATTCTTCAAATTGCAAACCAAGGAAAAAGCACGGCCTGGGAGACACCGAGTCCCTCCTGCCCTGGTTTTATATTCTCCCGGGGAACGGACTAACCAAGGAGGTTAATCTTATACGGTGCTACGTGGATGTTCATACTGAAACTCAGATGTTCCCAGGGCGAGGACTGACAAGGTAGGGCTGTGTGACCTCACGGCAGAGGGGCTTGAGGAAGCCCAAGGCCAGCTGGCTACAGGATGGAGGGACACAAGAGCACGTTCCATCGCACGCTCCTTCTTCCTCCCTGTCTTCCTCAGCTGCGCGGTCCCTGGGGAATGCACTCAGCTGACTACAGGAGCTTTTCCCAGCTCCTGATGTCATCTAAAGATGTGGCCTTTTTCGCTGAGCTGTAGAGACTTCTGCGATGAGTTCCAAACTTCCCAGCTTGGACTTCCCAGTTCTCTCCCTGGACGAGATGCAGGGCTTGGAAAAAATCCATCCTCCTGTCTCCAAGACCTTTTTGTGGGCCAGAATGGCTATGCTGGTACAAGCCCCTTGCCTGGGTGTTTTATTCTAGAAGCTGAAGTCCTCAGTCTGGATTGAAGGTGCGTTTGGAACAGAAACAGCCACATCGAAATCCACTGACTGTGTTTTAGGGGAGGAGAGGAGAAAGTGGAATAATCAGCTTAGGAAATAATACAGCAAATGGGGAAAAGGAGCAGGAGGAGGGACAGNAACAACTCGCGCTCGCTTAATAGCACCTGGCAGAGAATTTTCAACAAGTCGAAGAGAGGTTTTTAATATCTACGTCTCATTTTACAAATGGGGAAATCAGGGCACAGGGGATGAGAGAACTTGCTGATATTTCACAGAAAGTCATCCAAAAACTCAGCAGGAAAAGCCAGGGATCCCCACCCCGCCGGGACACGTGCTCACCTACTTGCGGACGCTGCCAGCGCCACTCACGGGAGCCAGGAGTGGAAAACAGGAGCCTGACACCTCATTACAATCCATTTTGCCAAAGAACTGCACAAACCCCGGTCTTTAAACCTTCTGGATACCACAGAGCTGCTACTCTCTCATTTTCAGACCCGAATCCCAAATGCATTTCAATCACGAAGCTGCAACAGGAGGGAATAAGACGCGCCGTGGAAAAAGCCAGGCAGGCAGCACTGCGATGATTTAACATCACGTATCCTGGTCAAGATGAGGCGAGGCAGAGACGAGCCACTTCGGCGAGCGACAACGAACTCACACGCCTACGGACACTCACGGACACACATGCACACGCCTGGGGAAAGGCAGCAATGTCCTGTTGCCACAGGGAGCCACAAAACCTCCCACAACTTCATTGTGATGGCAACCACCAAACTCGCATCTTCCAGCTTCAAAATCCCGGCTGTCTCCTGGCTGAAAAAATCCCCCCTCCGCTGCTGTTGGCGGCGTGGAGCCTGCAAGAGCAAACTGAGCAGTCCGCGGGTTAGACGTAGGAGTGTGGACATATGCACATACTCAGCAAGAACCCAGCCCGCACGATAGGGGCCAGATTTCTGCGATCCTTCAGCTCCCATTTAGATGCTTGAATAAATGGTTAGGTTTTCAGAAAAAAAAGAAGAAGAAGAAGAAAAGAAAAAAAGCGAAACGCTGGGTGTTGAGCTCTTTTGAAGATCCGGCCCCCGACTACATGTGCTGAGCAACTGCACTCAAGCTCTTCAGAAAATCTGTCCCACAGAGATCAGCCTTCGTGCTGCATGGAAACCAGAACCACCGCAGCCCGATGAGGGGCTCGACATCACTTCTGCTCCACATCCCCGCACGCAGCCCCAGGCCACGGCCACCAGCACACCTCCTTCCTCTGCCCTGCTTACCAAGCACTTCTCCCACTCCTGCATCACCTCCTCTCCAGGCTCTCGGTGTCATTTCTGCTCAGGCGGAGCAGGAACCTGTAGGACGGGGCACCCAGGAGCTCTCTAAAGCTTGGCACGCTCCGGGTGTCACTCCCTTTGCACACCCAGTAGCACCCATCTCCCACCCTCCAGTTACTCTCTCACACTTCTGGGCACTCGGAAAGGCAACAGGATCTGCCACTTTCTTCAACATTACTGGACAACGGCAGCACCCTGCATTTAACGGGCAGGACGAGGAACTCCGTTACCCCACGGGCACTTTGCAGACGGGCTGGGCTGTCCCCAGACCAAGGCACTGGTGGGAAGGAGACGCTGGCTGCCCACAGAGACCACGGCACTGGGATGCTCAAGGTGCTCAGCCACCCTTGGCTCCCTTGCCTGCGTTGACAAGTCCTCAGACAGCCCGGGGCATTCCTCAACTTGCACCAGAGGCTTTTAAACGTGTGGGTTTTCTCTCCAGGAACCGCAAGGCTTCAAATGCTTCCTGCGAGAGCCGCAGGGTGCAAAAGGGAGCGGAGGGCAAGGGGAGAAGGGGAAGCAGCACTCGGTTCCCTGCCTCCAAAATGTCCCTTCCCCACCTGGCTGGACACCTCTGTGTGCAAATACACCTCTGTGTCCAGCACTTCATCACACCGACCCTCTCCTCTGCAAACCCTCCCTTCAGGAAACTTCACCAACAACAGAGTCACTGCCGACAGCCCAGCCTGCCCCCAGAGACCTGCCTGGCTGTGGCACGAAGCAGGAGGAGGGTGGGAGGATGCCCTGGGAGAGCAGGAAACTTTCTGACACCCCCATCCCATCTTTGCAAGCAAAAGCCGAGCCCTACCTTGCAGCCGCTGGGCGCTCCGGGCAGCAGGCTGGCTGGGCGAGCCACGCTCCGCGGGGAACCTCAACCTGCCCCCAGCAACCAAGTGCATGGAAAACAAACTCTCGCCATGCAGGACTGAGCAGCTGGGGCTTGGCATGTGGGCACGGAGCAGGCCAGGCCCGTGGTGGGGGGAGCGCGGCGGCATGGGGGGCGTGCCAGGGACACAAATCTCTCCCTTCGAGCTCCCCCGGCGCAAGAGGAACCAAAGAGGATCTTTCGCTGCCAAAAGGGGTTGTGGCGCGGCTCCTCCTGCTCTCCCCGCCGCCGTCTCCCCTTCCCCGAGCCCCCTCTTCTAATCTGCTGGACACCAGCAATTGGATCATTAAAAGTAGATTGGGCAGGGGAAGGAGGGAGGGGAGAGCTGGGGAGAGCCAAGTGGGCTCTGCTCCCTCCCTCCCTCCCTCTCTCTCTCTTTCCCAGGCTCTCTGAACTCCCTCGCTTGGAGGAGGAGGAGAAGGTGGAGGAGGAGGAGGAGGCCTGGCTCTGGGCTGCAGCCATGGCAGCCGCAGCGAGGAGGAGGAGGAGGAAGGCAGCACCAGGCAGAGGGGACACTAAACCCCTGCCTGCAAGCTGCTGGCTTGCACCAGGGCCATGCTGGGGATTTGGGGGCGGGGGGGGGTTGCTTTGAGACACCCCCTGAGCACACGAGGGTTTTCACCCAGGACCAGCCCTCGCTGGGCTTTGTGCACTCGAATTATTGCTGGTGTCGTGCTAATGGCAGGATTTGCTGGGGGCGGTTAAACCCCAACTAATGAGAGAGAGGGCACAGAAAGCTGGCCGAGGATGCACTGAAACCAAGCTGCTGTGGCTCGAAGGGAGTAGACCGAGATTCACCGCTCCTTCCCAAAAAATCCGTGCTGGTTTTGCAAGCAGCCACCTTCATCTGCTGGGAAAAATCGTCCACTTTGCCCTTCGGTGCCTGTGTGGGCACAAAACTCCGAGGGGCAGAGCTCCATCACCACTCGAATGCAAACACGAAGCTCCTCACAGACCCACTGGGTTTAGATTTCAGCCCGGTACAACTTCTTGGGTGTGCTAAATCTTCCAGGCTGGATCCTTGGCTCCTTTCCTCCACTGGCATCAGGTCCCGACAGCGACGCCATGGCAGCAGGGAGGCAGGTTCTGCCGAGCATCTGCTCGGGCACCAGGGACTGGGAGCTCCTGTTCCTCTCATAACAACATCCCGTACCCAAATTAACAGGACAAGATTGGATAGGACAAGAGGAACCAGCCTCAAATTGCACCAGGGGAGGTTTAGNGCAGATCTCCCCCATTGCAGTACTACCAAGCCTGAAGAAAAGAAACGGGGCCGGTTTTGCTCAGGCCTGGTATGTTCTGAGGCAAACCCAGAGCCTGGAGCTTTCCCATTTTCAGGAGAGCGCAGAAGGAGCTGCTCGGGCTGGTGTCCTTTGCACCCGCAAGAGGCGGGGGCTGCAACGCCGGCTTGTGCTCCCACATCACAATTGTCCCTTGTTCCGCAGAGAACAAGACTCTTCACAAACGCTGAACCGTTTTACAGCAGGGCTTAGGAATCCAAATCCCAAGTTCTTTGCTGCCTTCCTGAAGTCACTGGGTTAAATCCCGTGCCCCTCACTCAGTCATTTTATTCCTCCGTAAAGCCTGAGTAAACAGCCCCAGCCCTGGACGGGAAGGAGCTGTCAGGCTCTGAGCTCCTTCTGGAGCAGAGAGCCAGGAGCACCTGCAGCCTGGCGACTCACACGCCTGCTTTGCTCGGCCGCTGAGCGATCAGCTCCCCTGCAATGCCTCCGGCTCCGGGAGGATGGGATCAGCCGGCTGCACAGCTGGACAGGCGCAAGAAAAAGCTGTTCTGCCTCAGCTCGGCACAGCGGCACAGCCCGTTCCCCTGAAATATGTGCAATTAGATCACGCACTGCTAGTCACGTACTCCAAAAGCTTGTGGGAGGAACGGCTCAAGCCCCTCTTCGGGTACCCCTTTGGAAAGTCCCTGTCCCCTCAGCGCCTCACGCTCAGTCCTCCCTCCCTGCACTTCAGCACCGCTCCCAGACCTGGAAGCCGCCCAACACCCCTGGAAGCCAAAAGCACCTTCCCCACCCTGCCCGGCTCAGCTGCTCCACGCACCTCTCCCCCCTTCCCTGCGCTGTCCCCCCCCCCCTTCTCTGAGTGGAAGGAGGCGATTTTGCACTTGTGCCGCGGCCGTGCCAAGCGCTCCCGGCCCTGGAAGGGGCCTCCGTCAGATCTGCTCCTCGCAAACCCAATGAGCCATCGGGAGGGGAAGAGTGATGAGGCAGCAGCCAGACGGAGTCTCTGCACGTTTGCGAGGAACCCAGAGGCTAACAATAGTGGCAAGCGCCACTGAGAAGCCTATAAATAAATCCGTATTCCTCCTGTTTTCGCTCTCCCCCTGGCGCTGACCTGCTTTCCAACCAGAGCTGGGAAGCGGCGGCACCTCCCCTGCTCCTACCTGCCAGGCACGTGACTGGGCTCCCACCAGAAGCTGTGCAAATATAGAAACCCTCGCAGGGTCCCCAGCCTTGGACTTGCCCAGCCCGTCAGCGATAATTACAGCCGAGCTCTCCAAAGCTGCCGTCAATCACCCCGATCCTGCCCTCTCCCCAACCCCCCCCCTCTCTTTGCCCGCTCGGTGGCTAAAAATAGCACGTTCCAGTACAGCCCTTCACCTTGTGCCAAGCGGCCGTGGCACAGATGCTCTTTCTCCCTCCCTCCCGCCGCCTCCTCTCCTCGCAGCAGCTGAACACACAAGACGAGTAAATCCTCCCCGCCGGCTCCAGCCTGCTCGGCCGGAGGGAATCGCGAGGTTTGCCTTGTTTGCCCGTGTGTATCAGGTACGGTTTGGGCAAGCTTCCCAAACACGTTAAGGGGCACGGCGGGCAGCGGTTCAAAGTGGATGTTGCGGGATAACCTCTGTAAATAAAGCAGGAGATGACTTTCCTGCCCACGGAATTTATGGCCTCTCAGCTGGGCACGCCAGGAGGGTGTCAGTCACTATTAGCTGGGTTTGAGAGCCTGGATGCCCTTGGCCTCTGGAGACTGGGCTGACATTCATCAGACTCAGGCCACATAAACCACCGGAGCGTCATCGGGCCGTTTCTGGATGTGGGTCACTACCATTACCACTCAAAATCCCTGACGCGTCGCGAGGATGCCGACTGCTGCCGGACAAAAACAAACACAAAAGAAATCAAGAGCCAGACACCGAGGGCAAGAGCTGCAAGATTTTCCGCTGCGATTTGCAGGGGGTATCACCCATCGTGTTTACACAACAAGGTCAGATGGGCTCTTGACTACAGTGGAACAGATCCAGAGGTTGCCGGGTAGCTAACAAATTGATTTCTGCTAACGGCAACCAGGATATGGCCCATGAAGGATCAAACCCGATCTGACCATGCTGATAGTATCCCCGTACGAGTTATTTCTGCTTCAGATCCTACCCCGCTGCTTTGGACAGATGGTGTGCAAAGGAGGGGCTTGGAACTAGATGGTCTTTTAAGGCCCCTTCCAACCCAAACCAGTCTATGATTCTACGATATTCCAAACGCTGTATCCATCAAGGGGTAGGAAAGATTTGCTATTCTGCTGCCGCTTCCCTTAGAACCTCAATCTTCCAAAAAAACCCCCATGTGTCCTGCCTTTTAGGGCTCTTTATTGCTATAATTAACAAATACCTTACAAGCCTCAAGCCCCCTCATCTCTCTTGGTACAGAACCTTCCACGCTGGAGGCTGCACCCCTGTCAGAACCCGGGAGTCTGCCGGGATTCTGCCTTCCACGCTCGCTGCTGCTTTTCCTTGAAATTTGAGCATTTGTCACGTGAGCCCGCTGGTTAATTATGAACCTTGGTGTGCTGTTAACATGTCCTGTAACACTGCAGAGTTTTGAGACTTAACCAGCAGAGTCAGATAAATAACCACCGCGCCAGTCAGATCCGGCACGCGATGTTCTTCTGAATAATTGTTTAACGAAGATAAACTCTTCCGACTTGAAGCAAGCGGAATCCCTGTGGCTGGTTCGTCTGACTAACAGAAGTACCACCTAGTTTACACTGACTACTGTTCTTGCCTACAGTTAACCTGCTGGCCACAACTTGGTTATTCCTCGGTATCTTTTTCTCCGTTAAAACTTGGACTCTGGGATCTGAGGACAACGACCTCCAGTCTATGTGGTCGAGCTGCTGCATTTAAAACCACAGCCCAGACTACTTCCACACCGACCAGCTCAGGAGCTGGAAACCACAGCACGGCGTCCTCCGCAAAGCAGACCTGCCACAAGACAGAGAGGGGAAAGCTGCACGTGTCATAGACATTTTCTGCCAGGACCCCTCTGGCACAATCTGCACACGCAAACCTGGCCCCATTCCCCGCGGCCGAGCTGCTCTATTTGCACACACATTCCCAGATGCCTGCTTAAAAATGCAGCCGCTGAGCCGATCTCTGACCGTGAAACTCTTTGCAGAGTGAGGGCTCATCTGAGGAGCCACCGGTGCTCTCTGCACCCTCTTCCCTCTCTCAGCTCCATCCCACGAGACTGTGCCTCTCTGGATTGGCAAAGCCCGCGCAGATCTTACCTTCTTTGGCCTTTCGTGGTGGGATACGTGCTTCTCTTGAGCAGGGGATGTGGATCGGCTCCTTCTTCCAGCAATGAAGGAGCTACCTCCAGAGTGACGTGAGGTCTTCTGAGGTAAGCGGGGAACGGGAGAGGAGTTGGAGAAGAGGGGAAAAAGAACAAGAGAAGAAACAGTGTTAGAGAGTCCAGTTTTCACTGTACAGTGAGCAAAGCTGCGGTAAACGGCTTGTCTACCACATGCAGGACCAAACTCTTTTTGTACCAGATGCCCAACCTTGGTTGCTAACATGGGGAGCACAGTGGACACCACACTAGTGAGCTTGCAAACAGCTTGTCGATCTTACGCCCCCCCCAAATCCTTGGTTCTCAGTAGCCCATGTGCACTGACGCTTATACACAAAAGGCAGAGCTGCTGAGAGACCGGTGAATAAACAAGGAGGTAAAGGGCAGCTGCAAGGTCACTCAGACAAGGTGCTACTCGTGAACAGCAGGGTCCACCTTCCAGTCCCGAGTGGGGATGTGCAGAAGGATGCCCCGTTCTCCGAGCCCAGGCACCAGCAGAAGTCCTGCAATCTACCTCGGCAGCAGTAAACTCGACACAGAGCCACACTCGTGTCACATATCGAGGGTACCTGGGGGGCAGGGAAGGTGTCCTCCAGTTTGACTTTGAGGGGAAGCTCAAGCCATCAGTCGCTGCAGGTGACAGCGCTGATAAGCAGAGAGGAAAGTGGGAAACCAGCAACAAAGGAGCCACTGAGACAAAGCTCTGGAGAGAGGATTGAGTTTCCTTTGGGCTGGAGGGAGCAGAGCAGGTGTCTCCGCCTTATGTGGAGCAGGAAAAGGGTTCCTCTCTTTCCTCTCCATACTGTAATTAATAGGGGGAAGTCCTTTGCCCCAAATATCCCTCAAAGAGTGAATGACTCCACGTCTCTTCGCGGCTGTCTCTGTCCTCAGGCAGAAGTTCTGGCTGTTCTGTGCTATCCTCCTGCCCTGAGCTACCCCCCTGAAGCTCCCTGGAGAATCAACCACCACGGCTGCTCTCCTTTCCTGGGACTTCTCTTGGGTCAGGGAAGCCAAAACAGACGGGAAGAATTCAAGCCCTAGTTTTGAAAGTGGGTTTAAAGATGCCGTAGAAACGCAAAAATATAAATTAAGCTTTATTCCTAAGACCGAACGGCTGAAAAGGGAAGCAGCCTGCAGACCTTGGTTACATGTCTGTGGCATTTCTTACTGCTCCGAGCACAGATACCGTCTAGGATGAAGACGATGCCTTTCATGTGACAAAAAAATTCCACTGCAGGGGTGAAGAAACTCACCATTTTGTTGAAGTGGTACTTGCAGTAGCCACAGTATTTGACGTTGTCGACTTCTAGCACTTCTTCTTCACACAAGAGGCCGGCCATCTGCGCGCTGAAACAGGAGGAGGAGAAAGCAAATTGGACAGGGAGACCAGACCACACATCCCATTAAAAGGGCAAAGAATAGCTCAGGATACCCAGGCAGGGGCTTGAAGTTGCCTGTTCTACTGGGCAAAGGGTCTGAAAGGAGGAGGGGGGCAAGTTCAGGCTAGTTTTAATTCATATTAAGACCTTCCAAACGGACACTACTTTCCTAGGAGGTCGCCTTGAGATTTTTGTTTTCCCTAAGGGAGGCCTGGGGGATCGGCAAGAATTCCAACAAAAGATGCATCATGAGAAAGGACTCTGTAGAGCTGAGAATCTCCCGGCTCTGCCGACGGGTGATGTTGTTTTCAGGCTTCAAGGGTAGGTGAGGATATCAGCCCTGAAAATCACATCATCTGGATGATACTCTTGCATGTGCTCTGCTGCAGAAGGAACATTCCTGGGTCGTGACTCATCTCTGCTCTTCTTGGATTCCTCATCATCTCAGGGAAATCCCCAGCCTCGCTCACAGCAGGGAAAGCTGCTGCTGAAACCTCAACCTTCCTGGGGAAGTTCCCCTCGCCAACCGAGGAGGGCTGAGATACCCCTGGCACAAAACAAACCCCGAGTCATTAACCCAACTCCCCACACCAGCCACTTAGGGTGACCTCAAAGCCATCGAGCAGCAAACCCGAGCGCTGGGGCTGTTCTCGGGGTGATGACGCTGTGGGGAACCCACCAGGTGACGTGGAAAGCTTGCCGGCAGCCGTGGCGGTTACAGGCCATGCACGCTCCAGAGGCTGCTTTGCTCTCCCTGCCCTGCTCTTCACAGATATAGCAGGTCTGAAAAAAAAAAACAACAACCAAACAGGGAAAGTGCTGACTCAACGAGGCTGGCAAAAACATCTACTTCGCTCCTACTGCTCGTCAGGAGCCTTTGAGAACTCCTAACTCCACGTTCAGTTGCCTCCCTCCTCTGACAACAGCTCGGAGTCATTTCTCGGTGCCACGCGCAAAGCTCGCGCGTCTTTTTCTCCTCCAGTAACAACCGTGTCGGATCAAAACGTGGAGTAACCAACAGGCAAGGCCAAAGCAGAGACTGCTCAAGTTGCAGGGAGTTGGGGCAGAGAGAAGTGGAGGACCGAAAAAGTGATTTGCAAGAGCGGGGCTTTCCTCTGCTAGCTATTCTTAAAGGAATTTGAGTACTTGGGAATTTAATTACATTGGCCGGGAGATGTGGTAGAGTGAGGTGACCCCCCAAAAAAAAGCCAAGGTGGGAGAGCAGGAGAAAGAGGCGACCTTACCTTGTTGAAGCGGTCGTGGGGGACATACTGCAGGACAATGGGCTCCATAGTGAGCACGTTGGCAAACTGCACCTCCGGGATGTACAAAGCGCAGACGACATGGGCCCACCCTGGGGATGCAACGACAGAGAGTGGAGATACACACGGGGCAACCGAGAAGAGCCTCAGACTCAGACAGGGCTGCAGACGAGCACGGGAGGGAGAGAAAGAAGAGAGTGTAGGAAGGGAGCCAACGGGGGTTAGATGTTAGATTGGAAATACTGCTTGTTGTAACTTGGTTAGGAACCAACCGCCCTGTGGGTGAAAGATAGATGGATACCACCTCCAGATTCAATCAGAAAGCAGAGGTTTCTTTGGGAGAAGAAAGGTACGATGCTCATCCTTCTGAAAAACACCCTCTGAGCGCTTGAGACCCAGAGCTGAGGACCGAACCAAAGCAAGGAAAAGCACCCAAGCAGTAACTGATGCTGATGGGGCAGGTTTGACGTGCAGTCCCACGCCACTGACAACAAAGCTCCCTTTATTGCCTGCTATCAACAGCTAAAGAAGGCTTTTTTTCAGCAAGCCGAGGTAGATTAAAATCTAAGTCCACCAAGATACCTCCCAAATCAGATGTGTAAGTTGAAATTTCATCTGGTCAGCACAAAACTGAGAGAAGTTTGAAGGTCAGGAGCCTTTGGGGGCTGCTCCGCACCAGTACGGCTACTGCACAGGGAGGATTTAGCCAGAATTAGGATGGATTCACCTGGGCAGGTGAAAACAAAGCCCCCAGTGACAGAATCCCACCGCACTGTAAGTACTTGGGCTATAGAATTCCGTACAGTGACACGGCTGAGATGCTTCTTGGCCTGTCTACACAGACCTGAGTAAACCAGGTAACAAGAGGTTGGGAAGATGCCAGGTTATTATAAAACAATCCCCCAACACCGCAGTTGTGCTATTGCACCAGGGTTCCTGGCACTTCGGACCAGCTCTAGAGATGCTTCTCCAAAATATCCTGGACTTAGCGCTTCTTCTCTGAATAAGGAACCTACCAGGATCAAGAGCTCCTTGGCTAATTTAACTCTTCGTGTATTAAGGTGAGTGGCAGGTAGGTGCAGAAGCCTTTCTGAAAAACCAGGTTTTGAGGAAAATTACTTTCGATCTACCCAGCCAGTAGCAAATCCAGTTGCAAGCTCTGACAGCTGAGCTCAGACTCCCCAGCACTTCACAGCGCCAGAGGCTGAGAAGCACCGATGACGAGCAGATAAATCCGGCAGAGAAAAACATCTTCACTGCGCCCTAGTCCCTGCTCTTGGATGGGGACTCAAGGCTGAGGCCCTGTTAACTTGAGGGTCACACCTGGCAAGTGTGAAGCATAAAACTCTTGCCATGTCCACGTTTATGTAAAGAACACCAGATCGTGCACCGGTTCCTGCGAGGTTAAACTCAAGAACCTGCACATTTCAGGGACTGTG
>WEIS01054852.1:253-11627 GCA_013389965.1 Todus mexicanus
AGACCCAGCACCTACAGCTGATTTTACTTGTTTTTCAGCTGTGAACCGAAGTCCAGGGGCCTCATTGTCACCTCGTGAACAGATCCTGACCAAGGCTGTGGTCCTTCAACAACTCCTTGCCATCAGCCCTGTCATTGAATCTCCTGCTAGGCTGAGAAAACCTGAAAGGTGGTAAGTAAACGTACAAATGGGTCCAACTAGAATCTAAAAATCCTATTCACAAAGGTAAATATATCAGGTCTAACGATGGAGGACCAGTGTGAAATGGGTGAAGCAAATGAAAAAAAAAATCTAAACAGAAAATTTTTCTACATCTCTACAATTAATTTTTTAAAACTTTTTTCCATAATGTTTGCCTGCAGTTGCCATCCAGGAAAAGCTGAACATTACTGTTCTGTCGCCTACAGCATCTCACGGGTGCATCTAGACAAGATTCTTCCTTGTCCAGGGATGGGGCCGTGACCATCTTTTTTCTGCCAATGGAATGAGAAGATAGCCCTGATTATATTTTGCCATTTTTCTGTCTATGCCTTGAGTTTGCATTAGGGGAGAAGAGAGATCTTGCTGTTGAACAAAGACCTTCCCTTCCCCAATTCATAAAAAGGCAGGAAAACCATTAGAAACAATCCTATAAATGCTTGAAAACCTGCTCATACATATATTTTCAGATGAGCTAACAGATGTAACACAAAAGGCATTAAGCCCTGAAGCTATGACGAATACAATCCTGCCAGTGAAAGAGAAAATCAGAAATGAGGAAACATCCTTTAACCTTTTCCCACCTGTGCTTACCAGACAGCACTAGTCCCACTTGTTCTTTAAAAATGCAAGTTGTAGATATCAGACCTACTGTCAGTTGCCTGCACTATAGAAAAGGTCCTTAGAAATTGTCTCCTTTCACAAAGAAAAGTAAGCTGGAAAAGTTAGCTGCTTTCAGCAGTCTACCTACTCAGTTTGCTTTAAAACCTAGATAACATAATGTGCAAAAAAACAAGCAAAAATGTCAAGTTTGCAGTGTCCCTTCATGCTGTAATATCCTGCTTTCATATACTACGATATCCCCACAAACTGCCCTACTAAGAGGCACACATAGACTCTATTAACCCTAAGAAACTATTCTTTCATTAATCAAACAGCTCACTTCAAAATCATAATACAAACAAGCTTAAAGGATAATACAAAAATAATTGTGGCTACCTGTATTGCAATGCATGTTTTTACCTGTTACTGCAAGTGCCACTTACAAGCAATTTGATGTGGGCTCGTAAGTGCAGATCGTTTGTTTTAAAGAAAGCTATTTGACTTATCTCAGAGGGAGGAAACCCCAGCATTCTGGGTTTGGGATTTTTTCCATAAATATATAGATATATTTAGTAGCTGCTATTCCTAGTTATGTCACAAGCCATAAGTAGTTCTGCTGAATCCAGAGTGAGTGTAAGGGCATTCAACATTGGCAAAAAGTTCATGCTAGGCTGTTTGCCTCAGAAGTCTGTATCTAAAACTTATACAGAGAAGGTCCAAGGATGTGAAGTAGTTTCAAAACCGTTTGCAGATGACATGTTAACCAAGTAATCACTTCTGTGATGAATGCTTAAACGTCTGTTCTGTTAATTTTCTCATTTAAAGTCACGACAGTGTCATGAGTATCTTTCATCTGAGATTTTCTAGGAAGTAACTGAGCCACTGGTATTCTGTTTTCACCATGTTTCACTCAGTTACCAGATTGCAACAAACTGAATGTGTTGCATAACAAGTTGAGTCACACTATATATTCTTCAATACAGATAAAGCAAACTTCATATTTATTCTTCATATACACCCGTCAACTTAATCTAGAGGTTTACAGGTATATTGTATTGTATAATGTATATAGGTATATTGTCCTTCCTCTCATTGTTGTGAAGTCTTAAAATAAAAAAATAAATTAACATTTCACTCGTTTATAAATTTCTTCTGGGTACCAAGCTTTGCTAAACTTTTGAAAATGAGGAAATACTAATTTTGACTATTGTTAGAAAAAGATCGATAAAAGCACTAACTTGGAGTGCTAACATTTTATCAAAGCTAATGCACCTTCTGAATTCAAGAAAAAAAAGGATGAGATTTTGTTCTTAAAAGTCTTTAGTGAACTGGGGGGCTTACTCTGAAAGATTTCACACCAAATGGTCTGATTGTTCAGAAGGGAGACACAGGCAGTGTCCTGAAAATCACCCCCCTGTAAAAGCTATCCAGCTGAGTAAACCATAATGAAGAACCAGATATAACTCTTTCGAAACTTTACCCTGCAACTCCTATCCCTATGTTCAGATCATCTAGTTTTACAATCCTGCAATCCTGACAGGCTGCTGGAGTTGAGGGCGCTTGGCATCATCTCAGCAGAACTCACCACTTGGTATGATCAAACCAGACAGCTAATAGAGTTCAGGTTAATGAGCTGAATGAACGTACAGACAAAACACATTGAGGCAGCGCTATTTTAAGACTCTTACTTAGAAAACCCATAAACCATCAACAAGAGGCTTTAAGAATCACACATTTTATGAATGTGAATGGGTTAGAAAGAACAAAGAACCAAGGATGGGACTGTAGTTTCAAAAGGTTAACATCGCAGAAGGCGGGGGAGACTATTTTGAAAAGCTATTTTAAGTTTGAGGAAAGGAGGAGAACAGAGTTACAGAGAAGGCAAAACTGCATAGTGCTTTGAAACAGAAGCCTTTGAAGTTTATATCTGAAAAGAGAATGCTATGTATATACAGTGCTAAAGGCGTAACAGGAAGTTTGGAAAAGATGGATAGTACAATTCTGGTCAGACTGAGCTGGCAGAACTGAAAAAATATGTAAGATTAAATATCTAAGCCAGAAGTTAGAAAAAGGACTAAAAAGAGAACAAAACTAGGAGTGCAGGTAGTTCTGGAAGATAACAGAACAAACATAACATGACAACATGCAAATAGTAATATTCTTGAAATGAAGTCATGAACGCACAGCGTGATTTTTCTGCAAGTAGCTAAAGAATTTTGAGTGGAATTTCTCAAAATAACACAAGACTTGATTACAAAAGAAGGGACATGAAGAAGAAAAGGCAAGAAATTGTTTTTTGAGGACTACGCGATCAGCAATGAGATACACCACCTGATATTTAAAAGATGGAGAACTAGGAAAAAAATCATGTAAACACTGCACACAAAGCACATTTACACATCTGACAGCAGGGATAAAGCACATGTATGAGCAGAGCACAGCTGGTTCTCTTCTGATAGAGAGGGTGTGAAGGTGTGAATAAGTAGTTACAAACAAGTACTAGGGATATATGTTAAAGACGGGCAAGGCCAGAGGAGGTAATTTGGTAGATGCGAACACCTTGCGATGAAAGGAAAAGAAAGAAAGGTTAGCAGAGAAAGCTGCATGTAAGGTAGGTATACAGTACTGGAAAATGGAAAAATTAGAGCAACAGCACTTATGTTTGTAATTAAAAAATGTGCTCTTGCTTCCTCCCTCTATCAAGCATTGTACAAAAGAATACAGTGCCAGAGACACTGACAGGGCTTACTGTCTGCTCTACATGTAAGTCTACCTATACAGCAGAGACGGAAAGCGAAGATACTTGTATGTACAGGTAAAGTTGCAAAGGCACACACAAACACGAGGCAGCAGCAAATACACACACGTGGACAGTGGACTCTGGAGTGCAAAGGAAGAGTGGATGACAGCATGAGTGTGTACGTATGTCAAAGCAAAGACAATAGCGAAACGTTTAGGTACACATCTAGGCAGGGGTGCAATTCCACCAGGCGGGTCAGGAACTGCGAAGCTCTTTTGCAGAAGGCGAAGCAGCAGGGGCGCGGGGTCTGGCCAGAGCTGGCGGCAAAGCCCCCGGAGGGGGCTGCCCATGCGAAGGACGCATCTTGCCGCCACAGGGAGCCACCGTAGGCTGCGCTCTGCCCGGCAGGAGGACGTAGCAGGCAGGTGGCGAGTCCTCGGCTCGGAGCTCCGGGAAGCGACGCTGGAGCGCGCAAGGGCAAGTGTGGCCGCACCGGCGGCGCTCCGGGGCNGCACCGGTCAGGCGGCGCAGGTCAGAGACCCGTCGAGCAGAGAGCAGAGTACGGGGCGCTCCCGGCGGTTTTGCGGTGGCACGGCGCCCGGGATGCTGCTCGCAGGCCCCGTGTGCCCCGAGGTGAGGGAGCGCAGGCCGGGAGCGCCTGCCCATGGGGCCGGGCTGCGGCTCCGCGGAGCGGTGCTGGCTTTGGCTCGGCCTCTACCCGGCCCTGCAAGCCGAGCCTCTGTGCCACAGGGCGTCGGGCCCGTGTTTACCGGGAGAGGGCATTTCCCGCTGGCTCCCCGCACGGCTCGGGGGTGCCCGCGCAGCGCGCAGGGAGCACACGGCGCTGGCAGAACCCACACGAAAGCCTGCTGCCTTCCGCAAACGGCGGGCCTTAGCTAGCTGGCTTGGCAGGGCCTGCAGAGGCAGCAGCCGTGCGAGACAGTGCTAGATTTTCAGGTTCACAGACACATAGGTGTTCACAGACACATGGTTTAGGTTGGAAGGGGCCTTGGAGATCATCTAGTACCAGCTCCCCTGCCGTGGGCAGGGACATCTCCCACTAGATCAGATTGTTCAAGGCCCCATCCAGCCTGGCCTTGAACACGTCCAGGGAGAGGGCATGCGCAACTTCCCTGGGCAACCTGTTCCAGTATCTCACCACCCTTAGTGTGAAGAACTTTTTCCTGACATCTAGTCTAAACCTACCCTCTTCCAGCTTGAAACCATCACCCCTTGTCCTACAAGCCCTTGCAAACAGCTCCTCCCTAGCTTTCCAGTGGACCCCTCCCAGTATTGGAAGGCTCCTGTAAAGTCTCCCCGGAGCCCCCTTCAGGCTGAACAGTCCCAACTCCCTCAGCCTGTCCTTACAGGAGAGGTGCTCCACGCCTCCGATCATCCTCGTGGCCCTCCTCTGGACCCGTTCCAACAGTTCAATGCCTTTCTTGTGTTGGAGGCTCCAGATTGTACACAGTACTCAAGGTGGAGTCTCACGACAGCAGAATAGTGTTTGCCAGAATAGGTTGGTGGTTTGTGTTTATTCGTATGTATAAGAAGGTAATTAGGAGCTCTGGATGTAACTTAAATGTAATCAGTCCCTAGGATGACTATGAGTAGCATGCCTATTGCAATTTTAATTTTCAAATGTTTCGAAAGATGCTAAGCACAGCTATGCCTGTGGGAAGTGGAACACTTGAGGAAAGGGATATGTTTGTTTTAAACAGCATTTAGACTCATGATATAGGTTGCCTTATTATTCAGCTGTGTAAGAACCACTTTTGTGCTGAACAAGCAACAAACCTCAATTGAAATAAAGCGGTAAGGTGCAGTGGGTGGAAGGAGTGGTAAGAAGTCTTGCACATCTTCTGAATTTTACCACTGAGCTGAATCACTTTATAAAAACAGGTGGAGGATTGATTACTGTTTCTTTTGGTTTCTGAAATCCTTTGATAAAAGGCATAAGGTTAATTTGGTAATAGCTGAAATTATTCTCAGCTAAAACCATTCTGCAATTTTAACAACAGTGATTGTTGAGATTACACAATCTCAGCTAAAGTTTGTTTGGCTCTGTCACAATGATTTGGCAATCGACATTATTCTCTGGAGAGCATATTTAGTTTTTATTATTGCTCTGAAAGATTTTATGTACCAAAAATGTGAATATCGGATGAGTGCAGAAGTATATGATCACTGGCAACTACTTGCAATGGATACTTTCTAGAATTTGCAAACAGCCTGAAACAATTGCTCTGAATTCTATGATTTTTTTATTCTCAATTTCAATGGACTAGTAAATTTAAGACCTCACAAGCAACATTAATGCCCTGCTCATGGAACACGTAAGTATTCAGTTGCAATAGCATCTCTGTGATTTGAATTCAGTGGTGCTCACACAAGCACTAATTGGTTACACTTGTTTAAGGAGGTAAATGTACAAGTATCTTGTTCCCACTTAGCCACCCTTCTTCCTCCTACTGAGAAATGACTCTTTCTTTAGAGCTGATTTGATTATGTGGATAAATTAGCTGTATTTCTGTGCGTGGAGAAATGACTGCAATAATGCTGATAGAGGGTCTTGTATCTGTTGATGGTTCAGTGGAAATGAATGACGGACAGAAGTGTCATAATGAGAAGCAAATATTTCAGATTAGTTTTTCCATTTTTGTGTTTCAGAGAAATTTCTGGACACTGAAAATTTCTTTGAGGGAATGGTCCCTCCTGCTGTTTAATCTCTCACTTCACTGTTGATTTGAAGTGGGACTTGCATCTGGCCCTCCTTATTGAAGTAGTTTAATACCATTCTCTTTAATAAGAAGTATTTTACTCAACATTGCTATCATAAGCCAGAATTTTGTTTACACATTCCATTGTCTAACATAGTTAAGGTTAAAATAGAAAGACTTTCATCTCTCACAATGCTAAAGTAAAATTAAAAAAAACCCAACCAAACAACAGATGTCTGTTTTCTTTGTTGTTATCCATACATTTTCCTTTGTTATACTTTTTTTCAGGGCAAACATCTTTTCCTGCTAGTGTCAGAAGAAACAGCAAGTTCCCTTTGGTGGGAGAAGAAGAGCAGTCCAGCTGGCTTCACAAATCCCCCTTGTCCTGGACTGAAATTAATTTAAAAATTGGTCTCCATGCTAGAGGAAGTCTCCAGATGATGTTACACAAGTTTGAGTGTCAAAGCCATCTTGCTTACTCTGGATTTTACATAAGAACTTAGCAACTATATCAGAGGCCAGTTCATTTTAACTCACCTTCCTTAGTTGCTTAACATTTGGGGTTGTACTGTTGTCTGTATTGATATTCTTAAAAAACACAGAATTTCTGGATTATACTTAGTATTCTCATGATCCTACTTTTGATCCAACAGAAGTAGCTGCTTGTCAGCTAGAGCATGTGGCTTAATAAAGCACAAAAAGAGAGCAAATAGTGTTTATCACCCACATTTTTTATAATGACCCACTTAGTAAGCTACCTGTCCCAGCTGCATCACAAACTAGCTTGCTAAAATCAGCCTGAGAAAAAGATGTAGGGAAGGTTGACCTGACCAAGTATGTACACACTGAGGGAAAAAGGTTGTTCATGCTTGTGATTTATATCAAAGTGATAAAAAGAGCAGTTTGATTAAAGTAATGTCATATAGTCTGCCTATTCTGATTTGGTAGCAACAACTAAGATGGCACCCCAGCTTATAGGCAAAGGGGCTCACACCAGTTGCATCTTTGTGGTGTTTCAGCAAGCATGTAGTTGGCTACCATATAGCGTCTGCAGCCCTTTATTTCTTACTCCCACAGATCCTTCTCCTCTGAGTGTCTCCTCCACATGTTCTCCATCTTTAGTCCAGGCATAACTTCCAGTTGAAAATTTGAGCCTTGCATCCCAGGTAGCTCAGGCTGAAAAGGAGAGCCGTCTTACTTGGACATTTTGTGGGGACTCGGGATAACAAGGAAAAAACAGACTAAACCTAATTGGTTTCTGCAGATGAACCTGTTCATGATTTAAGAGGACCATGAAGCCATCACAGGATGTCCGTGGGGAGCTTCTATCCATGCTTTGCTGTCACTGGAGGACTTATATTATCTACTGTGCTTCTGCAGGGGGATTCTGCCCGATGTTTGTCAGCTGCATCGGGGACGGGAGCTGCAGGCATTGGAGCTAGCTGTGGCTAAGCCTGAGCAGAAGCTCAACTAGGGCTGGAGAGCTGAAGGCTCTCAGGATGTTTAAATGAGGAAGTCTGCCCAGAATCATCTTTCCTGTGTTTCTCTGGAGGTGGAGGAGGAATCCTGAACCTCTGCTGCCTGGTTCTGTACCTCAGTGTTATGTCAGTCGGTCAGGTAGACATTTCAGCCTTGGATAAGTCAGTGAAGGAAGGAAGGAAGGAAAAAACATAACTATGCCAGGGTTTGGTAAGACATAGTCAGACTCTCTGGAGACTCATATTATTGGGCTCTCTTAAGACCCCAGTGGTCTACAGGAGTGCTGCAGCCCACAAGTAGGTTGTTCAACCTTTCTGTCTGTCTTACTGCTTTATGGACTCTGTCACAGTGCTTCTCTGGAAACTGGGGTGGCAGTCTGAGAGCGACAGCAGTATGCTTGTTATGTTCCTAGTGTGACTGCTCTATGTCATCCTATTTCCCAGGCAAACCTCGGTGTGGGAGAAGAGATTAAAATCAGTACAGGTCAACTAGGAAGTGTTCAACTATTTGGAGGTCCTCCTTCAGGTTCATTTTGCAAGCATCTTCCCACAAACATGCCTCTACCTCTGGTGAGCATAAGGAGGGATTTCTACAGATACCCAAAGTTCTGGAAGCTGTGAGGGATGCTGGTGACATGGGAGACTCTCCTTAAAGCAAGGCTAGTGTTTTGCTGTGGTCGTTATGTCTGAGGCCTCCCCTGCATAGGGAAAAAGTCTTCCTCAGCCTCTTGTCCTTTCATGTTCTTGCTGTGCAGGAGGGCAAGCTTTCTTGTGCCCTTTCCAAGTCTCATGTTTGCTCCTGCTCTGGGAGCAGGCTGTCTGTGGATTGGAAAACCTATGACAGTGTGGCCGTGACTGTGAGGGCATAGTCCTGGACTGAGCAATGATTGCCTGGGGCAAGTAAGAATCTGTAACCCTGACACAAAAGAGGTGCAGTTGAGCAGAGTTGTAAGAGTTGCTGGTTACTTCACCAGGGTCATGTCATGGAAGCAAAGTAAATAGTCACCACTGAGTTGCTGTTTCCAACATCTCAGAGTGGCTTTGCATTCAGAGCCCCTATAACACCATTTTAAAACTGCACCCAAGAGTCAGCTATGGGGAGGCCAAGAGAAGTCTAAGTGCTCTTAAGTGAGTGAACTGCAAAGAGAGGTGCCTAGATACATCTTTATTAATATATGAGTATCAGCAACAGCTGAGGCCGTGACAGGCTGTGCTGCTAGCCAGAACTTCCCTCTTGTCGTACCTGGCTATTCCAGAGTACATGACTCACATGTAATTAACTTGAAATTCCCTCGGGGATACAGGAGTGGCTGGGGAGAGACAAGGTCTCGTGTTTTCAGGTGGGTGGACAGGTGCTCCCATCAGGGGTACCGTGACTCTGCCTGCCTGGGTCATATGTGCTAGCTGTGAGAATATATGCTGATGAGACATTCGGCTGCATGCGACAGGGCATGTAATCTAAGCAGTGTCCTTGTACCACTACCTTCTATTTTCTCTTCCGTAGCTGTGAATGTGAGTACCTACATGAACACACAAGCTGGAGAGAGGTGAGCCTTCCAGGCTTTCTGGAGAAGTCAACACAAAGCAATGAGGCTGTTCTAGTTTTGATTACAACCATTATGAAGCAACTGCTTCATAAGCTGAAAAGGCCAGGGTAAACATTAGATGAGACTGTCCATGAAACAGCAGAATGAGTTAGTGATCTGCAGGGCCAAAATGAGGAGTAGGATCAACATGAACCCCATGAAAGTCAGGAAGGCCACCTTCAATGAACTTGGAGAAGAGGAAAGCAGGGGTCCCCTGGGAAACTTGTTGTCAAAGTTTAGGATCAGAGTAGTCCACCAGACCTACACAAATGCTTTCTGTTAATGCCTCTCCCTCCCGAAAGGGGAAGAGAAAGTGAATAAGGGAGAAAGACTTACGGATTAGAAAAGAAAGCTAGAACACCTTTAATGAAAATAATAATACGGAATATATGCAAATATATACAAAACCAGTATTGATGGCAATTACTTCACCATCACCACTGATGTTGCAGAGCAGACACTGGGGAAATCCCAGACTGTACCCAGTGGCAGACAGGAACCGGATTCAGGAGCTGGGTTCTGGAATCACAGGGATCAGGATTGAAGGCACAATGGTCAGAGTCCTCCTCAGATACTGGACATTGAAGAGGAGAGCTTGACCCTCATGATCCCTCAGCATTATACTGAATATGACATACAAGGGCTGGAATACCTTGTTGGTCAGTTTAGGGTCACCCCCAACATGATGCACAAGATTTAGCAGTGACTTTGGTCCACACACCAATCCTTGCTAGTAACTCTAAACATTGAGCGTTATTACTGCTAGAAGCAGATACTGTCTGCAAAAATCTGCTGTTAACTTCAGGAAGTGTGGTTAGTTAGAAAGGACTTAGCTGAGAAGTGAAATCACTGAACAGAATTAGTCCTGTTCTAACTCAAACCAGGACACTTGTATAATATGTAAGCACAAAAGAGTGAATTCACAGGAGCTGCTAATATTGAGAGCACAGATACAGGTTTTCATTGTGAAGTCAAGTTAGCAACTGTGGTTAGGAAACCAGCTTGGGTAAATCACTCAAACTAAAAACCTCAAACCTCTAGGGAAGGAGAAAGCAGTTTAGGCTACTAGGGCTGAGAATAAAAGTGTAACAGAAGCATGTAGACATCAAATCAGAAAGACACAAGCATGAAATAAAATGCTACTAGCAAGCAAAATGAAACACACCACTCCAGAAGCCCTCTAACTGTAAAGGGTTCTCTAACTGTAAAGTGAGAAAACTAAAAAGTGTCAGGAAGGCAGTAGTACAAGATTTCAAGCTGACCTCAAGCCTTTCTTTAACTTTGTCCTCGCGTATTAAAAAACTTGCTAACAGCATCTCAGTGTCAATAATCAATGTATTTGAGAAGTTTTGGATGTTAGGTGGGATAGAGGGAGGCTGTAAAGTGACAAACATGGTGGAGGATGGGGAGGAGAAAAAAGAGAAGGTATGAAATTACTGATTAAGCAAATCAACTTCAATTCCTTGAAAAATAGTAAAATAAATATTTGTACATCGCTAAAAAATAACATAGGGATGAGTAACTGTCAACAAGAAATCCTGTCTCAAACATCTGATTGCCTTTCCAACAGTATAACATACCTTATGAATAGAGAAGAGCTATAGAATCATAGAGAAGAGCCGTAGATGCAATATGTCTTCATTTTCAGGTAACTTTTTATGTGATTCCCGTAAGCCAGTTAATAAAACGTGTTCTATGGTGACCTGCAGGTAGCTGTATGCAAAGCTTGTTGAAAAAACAGAGTAATTGTGTGGTTCTCTCTCAGAATCGAAACATGTTTCATGTTGCATTACACAGATACAGAATGTGATCACCTGGACGAATGCTTATAAAAGGGAAAATGCTTATTGAATTCACATATGTATCAGGCTGGGAAGGAGCTAAGTATGCTGGGGAGCCGGGGAAAAATAAAAAATTATCTTCAATTAGAAATAGGAAAAAAAAGGGAAACTAGTCAACAAAACAGCTGCAGACCTAGGCAGAAATAATCATCTGATAGGGGAAACTGGTTAGGTAGCAGTTCTGTACAGTAGTAACTCAGGCTTTGAG
>WEIS01054862.1:0-62366 GCA_013389965.1 Todus mexicanus
TTCATGCCTTCATTTTGAAATACTGTATTTCTGGGGAGCAGGGGATGCTGCAGGTGGGAAGCCAGGGACAGCATTACAATTCCAAGTGCCAAACACTACAGCAGAAAAGTCCTATAAAGCTGCTTCCCAAAGATAGCCCTGATACGCTATTATTCATCAGGGGACAGCAGGGCCAGAGCAGCTGCTGCATTTCAGATCGTGATGTAATTCATTGAACTGTTGCAGGAGCTCCACTAAATGTCCTGAGGTTTCATCACCCATTGTATGTCAGCTTCATATTTCTCTCATATCAGTGCATAAATCTCCCATTTAATGGAGGCAACTCCACAGTTTGGAACATCACAATTCATTTAGAATTGTGTGTGGGGGTTGCCCCTTAAGCATCTGCCCTTGATACACAATCTTTACATGATTTTGAGTAGAGCATCTTAAGCACAGTGAAATGATTTTATGATGCTGCATCTTCATAATCAACTAATTCAGGGAAAGTTCTAGTTCTCTGTGGGTAGCATTTAGAAAAAGGTTCTTAGCTCTGTTCTTCCCACTTAAACAGCAACATGTTCCTTCTCATTCTGACCAACAACTGAACGCTATGAAAGAGCTACAAAGCCCACAATATGACACTTGCATAATCATTAACTAAATGTTTGCTGCGATCACGATAGTAATTAAAAGCCATTAAAAACAAGTCACAGGCTGATCCAGCATCGGTCTCAACTGTTTCAGGCAATGAGAACTGTCACTAGAAGTGACAACTCTCTGGCTCATCAGGACACTGGCAGGAAAAAAAAAAAAGGCCCCAAGAAATCCTGTGATTTTTTTTTAACAAGATCCTAGTCTATCTCACAAGTGAGGTTTTCCACTGCCAGATGGTCGATAGGAATGCTAATGGAAAGAGTTGAAGCTGAAATAAATCTGCCACTTCCAATCAATCACAGACAACTGTGTCATCAATAAGCGACTCGTGTTATGACAAATTCCCTTTGGTTTCCTACAAGTAAAGTTGATAGAACGCATCACACCTACATACCCATTGCCGATTTGGGGCAACTTCAACATACGCATTTTTGAGGGTTAAAGATTATTCTTTCCTTAGCAATGCTGTGATTTTGGATTCACCCTGAAAATTGCTTAACAGAACAACAGCTACTAAATGGTAGAAGATATTTAGATAGTAGCTCAGTTGTGAAAAAAAACCCACAAGAACCAACAAAGAAAATCTAAACCCCTACCACTAAAAGCTCCAAAAAATCCCCTAAATCAGCTCTGATGTAATAGAAATTCACTGCTTTTCAAGTCTTTCCCTACATGCATTAGGTGCATTCTCCACTGTATGGAAAAGATAATTATGAAAGGATAACTATGCAACATGCTGACAGTTCACCCATCTCTCTTTTCACTCCAACCCTTCCAAATGACCACAAAATGGGACAGAGGGAGAAGTCACAAAAATAACGCAAAAATCAGAATTAGGAGACTGAAAAGAGTTCTCCTACCAAAGGGGAAAGAGTTGCCCAGGTCCCACACAGTTAGCAGCTAGCTGACAGCTACATGCCAGCCTTGCACCAGAAAACCCTTCTCTGCTGTCAAGAAAGGCTGCCAGAGGAGAGCTGGGGCTCTTGCTTCAGGGGAGGAAGGGAATGACCAAGGCAAAAAAGATGGCATCCAGTAGAAAACTAGACTTCGTTCCTTCCATTGCTTATGGGACAGGTTGCTTTACAACTGTATTTTTAACAGAGGCTTCCAAATTTGGCCTTAGTAAGAACTGCATCTTTTTGCTTTCACTGACGATTGTCCATCAGTGTTTTGAAATATAATTGCAAATACAAGACTTTAAGATTAAGTTAAGGAAATCTAATATTTTCCCAATTTAAAGGTAATATGGCACTCGCTTGTTTGAAAGAGAAAAGAATAAATGACAAAAGTTACTACGGCACAAGAGCAAATGAATCATTTCGAATCCACTTGCGGAGACATTGGAAATTATAATGAGCCCAAACTTCCTAACTTGTCTATCAGAACAGCAGTAAATATCTTACTAAAGATCCTTCTCTCTTCTCACCAAGTTACAAACTCCTCACCACCCAACTAAGAGAGATGACACTTCGGTAACACTGAGCATCAGAGATGGGGCAGTCACATTTCATTTGCTTTTTTCACTTATTTTTTTAGCATCCATCCAAGTGTAACTGTGCTGGACAGGATCACTGGAACAGCATGATCACCCTTCAATATAGTTTTGAAAGAATATCGAACTGTGTGTGCACACGGAGAACACTGTTGATCCATTTTATGAAATAATGAATGTCAGGATGAGTATCCCAATATCTTCGACATTTAAAACCAGCAATTTTTATTTCAGTAATAATACTCTGGAAGATAATATGTTAGAGTTATTATAGACTGCTATGGCATCATAGATTAGTCTCATAGAATTGATCTTCAGGAGACCAAATGGCAGATACATGAATGCTCCCTGCAGTTTAATCAGTGAGCACCTTTCAATGTTTCTGAATTATTTTTTTCTCCATTTTCCTATTTAAGCTTTTTTTGTACTTTTGAAACTCTAAGGAAAAGAAAAACACTGCTATTTTTTTCCTTTTCATGCAAAACGAAGGGTTCTCTGTGTAGATTTTCAGAATGACTGCGGAGAAAACAGTAAGTTAGAGAGAAAGGCAATAAATAACACCGAGAGACACTTGATAAGAGCTGAAGAAAACAAGATCATTAAACACAAGGGTGATGCCCATCCTAAAATGGCTCACAAAAGAAAGGAGAGGAAAATATTTGCAGCTACAGCAATTCATGGCATGTTTAGTAACTTATCAGGGAAAGCTGCAGCAGAAATTGGCAAAAATTCAGATGTTCTTAAGTAGATTGCTTTACCATTTCTTTCCAAAAGCGCGTACAAAGACTGAGAACATCCACTCAGTCAACGATCTGCCTCGTTAGGGACCAAGTCTCACAATTCTTCGTGGTGCCCGCACACATACCAAAATACACATTGCTCCAGCATTTGATAACATGAAGCGAAGTCCACACCAAGGTCAGTGTGACAAAATCCAGCCTTAGGTATGTTACAGTACAGAAAATCTTCAGGTGATCCATTAATGGAAGAACTGGGGTGATTGAAATCACTTACTTAAAGCATTCCGTATCTCATCTTAATGACATTTTTAAAGCAGCTACGTATAAATTCCTCTTCAAAAACTGTCTTGAATATTAGTGCTTCTACAGCTGCTGGCTCTGACCCTTTGGTTATAGTGGTAAATTGAGAGTGTTTAAATCATTTCAGATTTACTCTATTAAGTGAATTTAAACTGGAAGCTGGCCAGATATCTCTGGAGCTGTGATGTGGAGTACAGTGCACAGGCAAGAGGAGCTCTGCTGTTGAGAGTGCTTTAGTAAAACATAAGTCTTCCAATAAAAGCCTGAAAATCTGGACCAGCCTCTAAAATTACTTGAAAGTAGAGCCTAACACAGGTACCCTCAGCCCCACTATGTCTCCTGCAGTGTATGCCCAGCACCCTGCCTGGCACAGGCAACTGCACCACAAAATTCAGCTCTTAAAGCTGTGGTCTGCAGTAAGGCAGAGTATTAAAGGTCTTGATTACCGCGCTAGAAAAAGTCTTAGCTATTTCATTTGCTTTAAAATGGGTTTTAAAATGAAATCAGCAGATATTGAAATTGAAAAGAGAGGGAAAGTAATTTAGACAAAAAATGCATCTGTTACTGCGGCTGGCCTCTCGCAAAGTACTCTGGAAAAAACATCTTAAATCTGGACTTCTCTGAGTTGTAAATCCTATCAGCAAATGCTGAACCATAAACTTAGTTTTCTAGTGTCTGGTCTTGGAAAGTTAATATAGCGCTGTGCATTATACCCATGAGCTACTGAAGTAGCAACAAAATAATGGATTTATACTATACTGCAAGCCCCTCAATGCTTTGGATCTCAGGATTTCCTACTGCTTCATAATTTAAGACCTTCTTATGTTTTAAGAAGAAATTCTAAATTGCAATCCACGGTTAATAGAAAACTACAGCCTAGTAATCATCAGACCTTACAAATATTCTCTGTCAATTCTCCTGATGAGATAAAAATAAATGCGTAAAATCTGCATTTTCCTCCAACAGCTATTTGAAGAACTTTTTCTGTAACATATATATATACACACATATATATAAAATACATATATCTAAAAAAAATCCAGAACCTGAAGATTACTATGTGCTAAAACCCAAACTTTCAGTGTTATTTAATTTCATTCGTGTTTTCTGTAGTTGAACAAAATAAGAGTTACTTATCCACTCTTGGATAAACTACAGGAAGCACCTGAAAGATGTTGATTCAGTAAAACCAGCAAATCTTCCAAACAAGTTTGGGCAAATGAATCCCAGGGCCGGGTTTCCCATCCATCACTTTGAGAGCTGTGCATTGTTTTTCCAAGGCAGGGTTTGAGATCTCCAGCCTGACCTACAGCCACGGCTGATTGTTGGTGCCAGCGGGTGAAGGCTCCAAGGAGGAGCAGGCTGCTGCCTCCTGATAAATCACTCCTAAACACAATGGGACTCTAGGAGACAATAGTGTCTACGGTTCCTTTTGATGTTAAGGCGTTTTCTAATCTCTTCAGGTTAGATTAAGAGAGAGGGAGCCAGGGTCAGCAAAGGTCAGCGAGATGAGGTTTAGTTCTGCAGAAATCTTTCCCTTCCAACCAAGACCTCTCTAGCTAGTCAGCCACTTGCTAGTAATTCTGCATTATATAAAATTTATGATTTCTTATGGCTTACACACTCCACACTTTACATTGGACTCAGTTCACTGGTTGCAAAAAAATCCCAAACCCCAGTAGCTTTAAATCCTTAATTAGCCTCTTCTTTGTCTTTTCTTTATGGCTTCCCCTCCTTCTGTCCTGCTTTTTCACTTTCCTGTTGTCTCTGAAAATATTCTTGTTCCTTTTCACGAACAAAGCATTGGGATAATGAAATAATTCGGTTTGACTGGATTACATACATTGATCTTGTATGGCCCAGATAGACTGTGTCATACATTTCAAGAAAATAAACCTAAATATCAATTCATCAACTCTAAAGCACGAAATGACAATACTAAATTCTACTTTGCTTAAAAAAAAAACAAAACAAAAACCAAAATCAAACACAAACCCGACATGTTCCAAATTGCCCAAAGGTCAAAATCACATTCGGACTTTATCAGGTTGCAGGCAAAGCAAGTTCTTATTTCATCACTGCATTTAGAAGATTTGAAGAGGTGTGGAAGAGGCAGTATCATGAATGAAAACACCAGCAAAAGGTAGGTTTTTTGCACTGCCACATCACTGAGAGCCATTAATGATCCTAATCTCCTGGACACTGTCCAGAGGAGGAAGAGGACAAGAAGGAGACAACCCAGAAGGTACAGCCTGATGTAGGAATACCCAGAGAAAATCCACAGTAGGCTTCCATCAGCAACATGAGCAACCCGAGCTGCTCTCCTACCCACCTTGTTCCACAAACAACCTACACAAAGGAGTTCACCTTTCTTCTACCCTGTTCCCATCATTTTTTATCTGCAGTGTTTGAAAAGGTATGAATAATATGCAAACATGTTCAAGACGTGCTATATTTGCATATCGATTTTTTAAGCCAATATTGCTCGCACACAGTTCATTTGGCAGGAAAAAGAACAAGTGTCTAAACCACCTTCAATTAAGTAGCACCTTTGGGCATAGAAGTAACCCTTAAATTGACTTACTAAAGCCCAAACTGGGAGGGCCCCTCACTGCTGCTTTGTAACAACCAGTCGTATGTTTTAAACCACACTGATTTCTGTCTTGCTTCTCTTCATCCAATAATTGATTCACTGTTGACTTTAATCTTCGTTATTAATTCATCAGATGACTGATTGATTCAACTACTGCTTTAATCTGATGATTGTCTCACACAACTCCAGCAACAATAGTTTTAGTTAGAAATTCCAAATTGTTTTGTTTCTTTATTGCTGCATGATAAAATCCGCGCAGAAGTGTGCAAACCCATTTTTCTACTAAAACTACCGTATCACCACTCTAGACAGGCAAAGATAACCTTACCAAATAAATATGCCAGCCACTTCATTCCGCTTCCAAATTTGTATGCGTGTCCTTCATACTTCAGATCTCAAAACAGATTAAATATGTTGATAACTTCTTAAAAGAACACTATGCTCTGAAGTAGCCAATATTTCTTTCACATAAATGCCACATCTAACCCCATTTCTGAATAAAGAGACAACAGACTATTAAACACACGCCCAACGTTTCTATTCTGTGTGGTGCCTGAGAGCGTTCTCCATGTTCAAGCACCTTCCACGGCTCCAATTCAGCCAGGTTGCACTCAGCTCTGAGTATCAATACCAATTTCAAACCTACCGCACCACATCACACTGTGGATTATAATAGTCTCGCTGCGCCCTTTCCCTGCCAGCTATCCCAGTTCTGCTTCAATGGAAAGATTTCAATTCATCTACAGTTTTTGACAGCTCCTGAGCCAGGGGATGCCTTGAAAGAGCACTCAGGACAAGAGGTTCTCCACTTGCCTTTGGGAGGTGGACTCTGTGCTCTACTCTGTACCTTTACATCCCACCTTGGTAGCGGGACAGGTTTCTTTTCAAGTATAAAACATGGGGCGAGAGGAAAATGTATATAAAAGACGGTGTTTTTCTCCCTTCTTCCTGGGTCACAAGGAAGGGGTTTGTATGAGAAGGAGCTGGGCTCCTCCAGAGTGGGTGGGGATGTTACCTTGGTTCCTGCATATCCTAAACACGGCAATGGGTTTGTCCAATCTATCCTTGTGTTGCACTGGAGAAAAGGGAAAATACCAGGCAGAAACTTCTGACTCACAATAAATTGGAAATGCCACAACAGAAGAAAAAGTTAAATTTGCTGCAAGTATCTTCCAAGACCACATTTACAAGCTATCTCAGTATGTTTCATCCTATATTTAGTAACAACAGCAGCAAGGTAAAATTGAAATCAGTCAGCACACCAGAAGCATCACTGGGTAATGGAACCGCACTTACATAAATGACTAAGCTACAGTACACTGGCCAATTTAAAACTAATTATGTAGATGCTGTTAAATATTATGCGAACAAACAGTACTCCAAGTTTTGCAACAAACTGCTGTAACTTTCCAGTCCTTTACCCAGTCATGGTGAAAGAACTGCAGTCATAACCACATAACAACTGCCAGCTACCCGCTCCGGTAACGTGTGCGAACACCAAGAAATAAGCAGCTTCACGTGACTGCTGTCCTCGTTTGGGTATTAGTCTTGGTAAAATAAGGTGTGCCACTGCAGTGAGGAAAAGCTAACCTTTTGTTTGTTTTGCTTCTTTTCCGCCAACATTTCAGAAACATTTGCTGAAGACTCGACTTCATTGGCAAATCTAAACCACATCAGACATACACTTGACTTGGTTCATACTAACGAAATGAGCAGATGCCTACTCTGGAGATCAACAAGCAGACCCTGCTGGACTAGGGGCAAAGGAAAATCAGTTCAGAAACCAACCATTTTCTACCCGTGAAAACACAAATAAATATATCGGAAAAATCTATAGCCTGAGAACGAGCATTTCACAGCGCTGAAGCGCTCTCAGCCGTGACAGCGGGACACACACCTCTAGGGTTTGATTACAAGAGCCATAACACTTCCAATTTCTTTGTTTCTTCCCACTCTTCTCACTCCTCGCATCACATATAACTATTTTTGCTAACACGCTGTTAAAGTCCAAGAGACTGTGCATACATACTTATATTCAGTGCATCATTAGAGCCACTGAGTGTAATTTGGAAGAAAAAAAGGTCGCCAAGCGTTTCCTTATAACCAGCCTGAAAATGAGAACATAGATAAACAAGGCTTTCACAATCCAGCTGTCACACGGAATTATCTTCTGGGCTAGAATTGCTTCTATTTGGTCTTAAAACACAAGACGAAATTATTTCAGACAGTCCCAAAAAATCCCCTCTGCATTTTTGCGCTGCCCAGCCAACCTCCCCTGGAATCCGACAAGGAGACGATTTTCTTGAGTGGGAGGTAGAAAAGCAATATCCAATTTATACTAAACAAACAAGAAGGCTGCTGTAAAAATAAGGAGACATGACCTGGGTCTGGACCACAAGGTTGAGCCAGATCAATGCCTTTTTAGTTTTAATTTGAAGGCAACCTCATTTGGGGTAAATGGAACCAAACGTTGGATTTTGCAGATGCTTGTTACTGGTGAAAACACTTGCACAAGCCTAGATGTGTCCTCACCCAATCTTGATGGGTTTATTTATACATATTTCTCAAAGGTTCTCATAAGTCCAAATAAATGACAGCTCAGGAACACTCCTCTGCACTCCCAGCAGACCATGTTCCCTTATCCTTATACAAAACCAAATTTTGACATTAAATATCTGTACTATAAAATTTGAATGCTCTTAATTAATGATGTACAAGTAGAGATGATTTGCAGCATCACTGAACTCACAGAAATTGCTACAGCTCACACTGAGAAGGTTTCTTTCCATTATTTCTCCTGTCATTAAGCTACTCCAGGGTCATCTTCCTCCAATTACATTTTACAGAGCGAAAAGACATGTGGGTTAGTTGTCATACTGAAATTTTGGTATTTTATTCCCGTACTCAAAGACTAATGAAACCAAAACTGGGATTTTTCAGAAAAATACTCTTAGGAAAAAAAATCATAACAAGCTAGAAAATCTTTGTTTCTCTTAACTCACTGGAGAACAGGCATGAAAGGGGGAAACGATTCTGCAACTCACCTCCTGCAGGAGGAAGGAAAGGACTGAGGTATGAAGGACGAGGGAATGATCTTTCCGGCAACCTCATCCTAACGAACTGATGCTGCATGACAGAGAAGTGCAGAGCTGCTCCAGTAACTGCTGCAACAAGCTGGGAGTCAGCAGCAAAAGCAGCTCCAGAGCAGCAGCCACACATGCCCAGACCCTGCAAGCTGGGGATGCTGCGCTGGGTGAAGCTCCTTTCTCAACAGCACGGAGCACAGCCACGCGAAACACTATTCGTACATGCTTCAGAGTTCAATGCAGCTCTATTTTCAGGGGTATCAAGTCCATCAGATGTGAAAGAAAAATGCTATTGTTGGTATCAGGGGTGAACTGATCTTCCAAATCGTCTGAGTAATGAGAATAGCCATCAAATCCTGACAAATACCTGCCAGCTTCTGGAAGCATGGGTTTGGGGATCTGGTTTTTTTTTTTCTTTTTTAGGAAAAAAAGCAACAAAAAAAGGAAAATAATTAAAGAAATAATAAATTAATAATTACTTTCCTCATCCTTCTGTCCTATCTCAGTGTCAAGAGAAATGAATTTAGGGGTAAAGGGATAACATGCCACACTGTTCGTTCCAGACAGCGCGCTGGTTCCTGCCTCCCCACTCAGTGGCATTTGCTCAACTCCACATTCGCTCAGTAGCACAGAAGAAATACATTTTTCCTCCTCTGTCCTTGCTTAACGAAGAAAGAAAGGCTGCTGGTCATCACATTTGAGCATTCAGAAGTTAAAAACATACACTCCTTTTAAAACGTGTTGGGTCACATACAATTCTTTCCAGTTCTTGCCTCTGATTTATCTCCTTATTACAAAAGGCTGCTTAGCTCACATGAACAGCAGTAACCTGCAGCATTAGCCAGGTTACAACATTACTACAGGCTTTACTAGATCAACTCCTCAAATCAACTGTGAACAAGTAGATGCATGTGTCAGCTCCTTTCAAGGTCATTCGCAAAGCTCTCCCCCACACAGCTAACTTTAATAAGGAGATGCATGACTTGAAAAGCAGAACCTTGGAAGTCTTGAATTCATTTTTTCTTGGCTTTGCCTTTTGTAAATAAAATACTAAACATAATTTGTATAAGCTTGTCCCTCTAAAAGTTACAAGGCTGGAAAATATCGGTAAGATTTATTTTAAGTGGAGGTACTTATCAAATGTCACCATTTTCCTGTTCAAAATGACTAATCATTTTGATTAACCTTTGATTTAAATGATTATATACCACAGCAAAGCATAAACACATAAAATTAGACTCCAAAGAAATTCTCAAAGTGCAGATCACATAAGAAAACAGTTATGTCAAAGTACTTAGAGAATTTATTTACCCCATACATAATATTCAAACTGAAAGCTGATTCCACATGCTCAACAGGAAGGCTCCCACCACATGTGTATTCATAGCCAGGAAACACAGTCTAGTGAATCCTGTAGCCAACACAAGACTGCTTCTGGAGGAGACACCAAAAATATCAACGAAGTAACAATTAAGCTATAGAAGAAACTCCTAAATACCATCTCAGCAAGCATCTTCTGTAAGGAATTTTATTCCAGGTGGGAAATTGGTGCTAGCACGTTAGTCACACACAAAAGGAAGGCCTGAAGCTGCACAAGACAAGAAATAAAATTTAGTATCTCACTTTTGAGTAAATACACGTGAATTCCAAACCATATAACAGACTTCAAAGCGCAGAGAGAAAAACAGGGTATCGAAGGTAAATTAGACAAAGAGCTAAAGGCAATTCTGAAAAATAAAAATATACGGTGGAAAATTAAAGTGTATAAAACCACTCTTAAGATCCCATCTCAAAGGGACAATTTGTACAGAGAATGCATATCACCAAAGCTAGCATGGAGAAGACTCTCTCAAAAGCTTTGTACCTGCCAAACACAGGGATTCGTCCCTCTTCAGAAGCTCAGCTTCCTCATGAAGCGCTAACCTGTAGGACTCGCTGAAGATGCCCCTCAGCCCACCAGACTCCTCTGCATCACTTGCAGTCAATGAACTTTTAAGATAAACATTCCCAAATTTTTAAACCATTACTGCAACATCACTTTTCCTAATAATAAAGGTTCTGAAACAACAACTCTCTTCTTGACACAGTGCATCAAGAGTGCTTTAACCTTTATAATCACCTGGGTCTGGTTGATATAAAGGAATCCCTCAGGAATCCCTTGGGTTACTCAAATTGACCTTTGTTTCGTACCATTTTGGATTGGTCTAAGTAACCTGGAAAACATGAGCTCATGCTCCTCCCCTCCACAAATAGCAGTCTCGTAACGTAAAATAAACTAAAAATATTACATAAATGAAGAATATATGTTAAAAAAACCCATTTGCTTTGGGTTTATAAAAATATATTGTAAGCCATGGCCAACGTAGAATGAGCATTCAGGGCATTCAGAGCCGCAGCCAAGTTAGGAGCACCCATGAAGGATGTGGTATAGCACTGAGCACAGCACGTCCACCTACCAAAAGAGTCAAACTACAATTAAAGGGCTTATTGTTATCAGTAATCCTGGACGTGAGTGAAACGGGTGGTTTGGGGTTTCTCTTCTTATTCCCCAAGAGAAAGAAATACAGATTCTGCTGCACATCTGCAGTATCAACAAGTGAAGAGAGCATTTTCAGGCTGGGTGTGATAAATAGCATCCCACGCCCCCTCTTTCCAACAATGTTACCAAAAATAATCTGGCAAAGCCAATGAGATCAAAACAAACTTCCACCTTAGAGTGCAACACACACATCCCAGACACCAGTTAAGGCCAGCTGTAATTGAGGGTTGGAGCTGGGGGCAGTGGCCTCACCACCTCTGGGTGGGGAGCTGACGCTGTCTCTCCGGGCTTCCTCTACAGTGTAGGATCACTGGGCTTCTCCAAAGCACCTAAATATAATGCCAATATTTTACCCCTCCCCCCGTCGGGGGATTGTGATTCCAATTAGAGCCAAGAAAGTACCAAGTAATTTATCAGGTTAAATGAGATGTCAAACGCTATGCTGTAGAAAAGTATTACATAGGTTCTCCCTAATAATAAAGGGGATTTTTCTGGGGTCATGATACCCATTGAAGAGCCAACAAAAATGTGGCTGGAGCAGATGCTAACTGAAAGCGTGCATCCCAGGACAGGAATCTGGGCAGCAGAACAAGTCCCTGGTCCAGAACCTGCGGCTCTGAAGCACAGGTGGAGCCGTGTACCGACATGTACTAGCAAAATGGAGAGTTAATAAATACAAGTGAGACCATGGAGAGAACTCGGAGGTGAATGTCCAAATCTAATCAAATCTGAGCTCTCCACCAAGGGTTTTTGTCATATTCATAGCGGGCGTGATTTGGATTTCTATTACATATTCATATGCTTCCATTCAGAACAACCTTGCTTCATTACAACGGATTCAGCTGTGCTCCGCAGTCCTGCTTCATTTCTTCCAAGGCAAATTCTTCAGCAGATTAACCTGACACATTTACTCCCTCGATAATATATCCTGTCTTTTCTGATATCATTACCAATTTCAAGCACATAGCAATAAATAGGCTTAAAATTTTTCAAAAGTAGTGACTTGAAAGCTTTCTTGTTCCCACATTTCCTCGGTACAACACATTTCACTTCGCAACTAAAGTTGTAAGATTCAGCTCGAGTAAATATAAAATAAATTATTAAGCTTCTAACCAGAAGCTTCCAGTCCTAAACTCCTCTTTATTGGACTTGAAGAGCTTCAGTGCACAGCACAACTCTAACTGGAGTTCAGGTTTTAAGGAGCCCGAAGTGACAATCGTTCTTTTCTAGAAGTTCCACATATTATTCCGAGGCTTCATATGCACAGAAGACATTAGTGAAGATAAACAGTGCAACTGGTAATTGAAATTAAAGTTGCAACATCTATTATGGTAACATCCACTGTGCCATATCTCAAATACACAGAGAACGAAACGGCTTTTGCATATGAAGCACCGATTGTGATATCCATTGGAACAAAAATGCATTAAGAAACGTAATGAAGCACATTCACACCGCATAAAATTTCCTAAAATTACTTACATTGTCATTACTGGTCTTCTACCATCTTGACAGACACAATAACTAAAGCCCCAGTATAATTCTGGGAGACGTGCCTGAGGAAAGCATGTCTAAAACTCAAAAAAGTCGCACAGTGTTCACAGTAAAAAGAAACCTGTTCAAAAAGCCAGACTGTTTCTGAAAATATTGATGTACGTAATGTCTACGCATCTAAAAAGGAGAAATCTGCATGATTTTCGGAAGAATTCTTTGAAAGTATCTTCCTAACAAAACTTTAGAAAATAGAAAACACTTGCAGGATTTCAGAATTAGGGTTTTTAATTAAATAATTTGTAGATAAACTATGTTGCCTTTGGACAAGTAACTATTAAGTGATTATAGTAATGATAACACTGTATTAAAAGGGCCAGCAACTGAAAGAATACCCAGTTTTAGCATGCTCCTGGGACCACGCTTAGCATTCCAGCTCTTCGTAAATTTCTTGCAAATCAACAACTTTTTACAAGACTATAAAATTTGCTTATCATTGTCACATCAGTAAACAAAAGTTTTTCCAATATTTTAACTGATGAACACTGGAACTGTTACTTTATGCCATGTTAAAAAAAGAAAAACCACCGAGAGATTGCACCATGTCTGCCTGGGGTAACTCATTTTTTTAGATATTCTGAAGCCTTCTATGTGAAAATAACAGTGCAGAGTATTTTACAGCAAGGGGAAATGAATTAGAAATATAGAGATGAACATTAATTTCCTATCTCCAAGGTGCTACAGACTGTATATGAAGACAATTTCCAAGACACATGACAAACTTGGCTGAATCATCTGTCCAAACCTTGAGAGGTACATAAAATCACTGCTTGCAAAAGGAAAGCAATAAAGATATTTATTTCTATTAAAAAAAAAAATCTCCTTTCCAGATTTTATACCTTTACAGGAGCACTGCTTTAATCACCAAGAATAAGTATTTCTTTCCTAGCTTGTAAAGCTCCCTGTAACTTGGTACTGGCACCTTCTAATTGGGAACAGGACTAAACCAGCAGCTCTTTAAAATCTGATTATAACTCAGATGAACTAAGGGACCGGATGAAGGCATGGTTACGCAAAGTTCTACAGCAGTCAGATGCAGCTTACTAAACATTTAAGTCACATCAAGATAAACATGCAAGACTGCGAATTGCTACAAACCCAAACGGTTAGCAAGATCTCTGCAAACGCCTCCTGGATAAAGATACATTTACGTGCTTCATTCGCTTTCTAATGAGCAATGTTCAGGGGTTTTATTATTATTAATTGCATATAAATTACCAAGGTTTTTGTATCAGTGGGAAAGTATTTAGCCATTCACCTCTCTGAGGAACAATGCTGAACAAAGGCAAGGAATGCATGGCACATTTCTTACGTACACTGCAGAACACAGAAACTTCTCCATGCCATTTAAAAGGGATGGCATTTACACTACTAGCAAAAAAAAAAAAAATTAATTAAAAAAAAATCAGAAGTATGTCATAAATCTTTAATTGTGAGGGAAAAAAAGTCCAACTAATGGTTTGCGAGGTCCTTGATATTATTTAAGTAAGAACTTTGCCTGCTTCTGGAGTGCAAAATCTCCTTAACTCGCGTATCTGCACATACCCTCAACCTCCTCTGAAGTGTTCTGCTGCAAAATTCATTGTATCTGAGATCAGCTAATCATCATCAGGAAACTCTGTTATGCATCTTAAGGACGCACTTTAGGCTCTCAAGAGGAAAAATAAACACATTTTATTAGCTGCTTTTGGAAAATACTGATTTGTATTTATTTAGAAACCTTTTCAAGTTGCACCACTGTTAAATTAAATATTTATGGCATGATTTTCCAAAGAGTTTAACACCTGTTAAGAGTTTTAACACGCTGACTTCAACGAGTGCCCAACATTTCTGCAAACCTCAGAACTGACAAGGTTTGGATGTGGCAAAGCAGCTTAAGCGTGGATGTTACTGCTGAGCTCTGAAATGCAACCGGGCTCCTTACCAACCCCTACTTCCCATCACAACATAGCATTTGCAAACAACTGATTGGCCATATTTTACTAGAAATACTAGAAATCTGACATATTAATACCTGTTAAATCCAAATAAAGTATAGGCTAAATGCTGTTAGCTAATCCTCCATGTATATTCGCTTTCCTTCACTAGTGGAAAACTCATGTGCTTAGGTCATTAGACATCACCTCAAGTAGCAAGTCACAGAGGAGACTAAAATCCACAATAAGTCAAGCACAGCAAAGCAAAGCTGTTGATGCTAAGGGTGAAAAGTTGAATGAAGATAAACTGGTGTTGGTAAAATACAGAATAAAGAAGGTACAGAAAAGAAAGAAAAGATGTTCAATACATTGTTAGAAAAGTCTGTATCCTGCTGACAGTGGAGCCAGCAGTGGCCACGCCATTTGGCATTCTCGGCCAAAATTGAAGATCGTGCTGCTGGCCCCACTATCAAATGAAGTCAAAATAAGGGGTTCAGTCTAGTCATCGTTATTTTGCTTAGCTTCTGAGGGATGTGCGCTAACAATCCCTTCCAGCTTCACATTTTCACGTATCCTATGTTTCCCATTCTTGCACAGATCGTTTTTTACACCTCGTGAGTGGCTGCCCTCTTGTCCTCCCTGGTCCTCTACACAGTTGCAAAACATACCTAAATCTGAACTACAGTGCAAAGACATCATCTTACATTGGGCTTATACTTCTGGAAGCAAAAAAAATATGTATTTTAGGCGGTAAATATATAAGTAAATAAATACATAACATCTAAGTAAGAAATTACTACACATAGGCACAATTCACATGAGCATCCGACACGATTTTATAAACTGAAGAGGAATAAAATAGTTGAATATTGCAGATAGGACACATCAATCTCCTTTTAAACTTTGCAGAATGTTACAAATCTGCCCAGAAAGTCAAATACTTTACTCATTAAAATAGTAGCTTTCATCACACTATAAAACATTTGCAAATGCAGACCAGAAAACCGACAAGAGTATTTAATGTAAAGCTTTATATTTGTGTCATCAATTAAAAACAAAAGTTTGGAATAAAACTAAATTAAAAGCTAATCAAAACTGCTAGCTGTCAAAACAGATGGGAACTATATTTTCCAAATCAAGCAAAAAGCCAAAGCTTTCGAACGTTTAGTGTCATGTCAGCTGATACAGACAACTTAGAAAAGCAGAACAGAGAATATTAGGATTTTATAAGGAAAAGGTGTCCCCGGCTGAAAGGTTCACGTTTATGAATTTCCATTGTTGGGGTTTTTTTTTGGCTTCAGGATGATTAACTCACACCAAAGCAGACCCCTGATACATGAACTATCAATAAGGTGCCACAGCAACACTGCAGGCAAAGTAAACAAAAACAGAACCCTGACATTATTTTAGCCTCAAACAAATGTTTCAGTCCCTGCATTGTCTGGCTCAGAAAGATACATAGACAGTCTCACAGACAGAGATATAAATGAACAATTGCAGTACCTTTTTCCCACACTGTTTACAGGGTTGGCTATATTCCTACTGGCAATAGATTTTCTTCTTGACAGCTTCTTGGTGTTGGTGCTGTCATCAGTGCTGTCATCCTCTTTCTTTGGTGTGTTACTTCCTTTGCTGTTCAGGTCCCTTAGCACATTATAATTAATTTTACTTGAGATTTTCTTCTGTTCTAACATCTTTTCAATTGCCTCTCCTGCTGTGCTGGCTTGTATTGGCTCCCGCTTCTTTGCAGATTTCTTTGGCTTAATTAAAATATAAAATTAGTGATGTAGATACAAACAAAGTTTCGGTGAAGCAGAAGGGCGAGCTGCAGTTCAGCAGCCCTGGCTCAGGTGCTGCTGGTGCAGGGATGCAGGCGACGCGGCCAGGCTAAGCCAGCACCCCCTTTCCTGTCACTGAACAGGACTGAGAGGTCCCTTTTCCCTGAGACATAAAGTGTTTAGGTTTTGCCAAATGCCCACACAGTTTATTACAAATTCTTTACTTAGTATTTGTAATGCTGCCAGAGAAGAAACGTGGGCCATCTCTCACACATGAAAATGAAAAAAAAAAAAAGGGAGTGAACTCCTGTTACAGGAACAGGGACCCTGATAGCATCACCCAGCATGGAAAGAAAGAAATTCCTCTGCTAAAATTGCCTTTAAAGTTAGAGTCAAGCTGGGTCATGACTCCCCTAAGCGCTGACAACTCCGTACCAAAACTGCAATGGTATTTCATAACACGTCTGAATGCGGCGTGGGAGAGCATCTACCCAACTCCTCCTCCACACTGAAAAAGGCCAAGAATATTAGCAGCAGCTTTCTCAGCGTGGACTGGCATTAATGCCGGCAGATTGGAAGCAAGAGGCTGCAGACACAGGAGCGCAGTGGCAATGCCACCTGCAACTGCCCCTCCAGGCAAACGCCGCCAGCCCAAGCCCAGCGCTGCCCTGCAGAGGCTGATGCTGCGCAGAGTCACATAAAGAGAAGTGACACTGGAGAACATTTCCAGTCACGTCCCATGCCTGGGTAGGTACAGGAAAAAAAAGAAGCTCTGTTTCTCATTTGGCATTTTCCTTTTCANTCATTATTGGAAGAGCAAAGAAAGCTACTGGAGGTATGGCAAGTACAAACAAATTCCCCACGCACACGTTAAAAAAAAAAAAGAAAAAGCATGTCTTGAGACCTGTATTTAAATAAGCAAGCAATTAGGACAGCAATTATAAATGCAAAGAGCTAGCTCTGACTTTGCCATGCACAGAATTTTCTCATAATAGTAATTTAAAATAAATGTTTGGGCAAGAAAGTGTTTTACTCACCACCTGAAAAATTATAACCTTGTAATTCACTAACAGGTAGAGACACAATAGCTTTTGCTCATTTAGTGGTGACCTGTACCATTATGCCCATACATCCTACATGGAGTTGATGAGCGAATGTAATGAATTTCCAGGACATTTCCAAACAGATACAATTAGCACACGGTTTAATACCTTGTGTTCCTTATAAATCCCAAGTTCTTTCTCTTTCGCTATTCTTGCTTCCTTTTCTGAAAGATGACAAAAGGAAACCAGCATGAAGATTTCACAGACTATTTCAGCAACATTGGCCAAAAGGAGAATTTCAGTCCTACATTCTTACCTTTTTGTTCTTTCAAATAATCTGCATTTTCTTTCATCCACAGCTCTGCTTTTATCTGAGCTTCTGCTTCGTTAAGTATATACTAAAAGACAAAACAAGTTTATCTAGTTTCAGAAATCAACTTGAAAACCATAGAGCAAAACCGAACTGAAAAATCACTGGCAAGGTCAATTGTTACTCTGTTTTTAAAAGTACATTAATAAAAGAAAACATGACTGAGATGTGACAATCAGAAAGCACTTCCAGTAACTTCTGAAGTTGGTGAAAAACGTGACACGACTACAAACAACAGTGCTTGGTTTCCAAACTATGATGGAGTGACCAAAAACCACCCAGGACTTATTGTACGTGGTCTGTAATTAACCCAAAATGATCCTGGGTTTATGATCTTTTTCAGATGATGTGAGTGGGTATCATGACAACACAGTCGTCTGCAAGTAATTCTGTGTGTTGATGGTGGTCTGCAATTCAAAACAGGATAGGAACCATTGCCCTCTGCTACCAAAACAGAAACATGTGTCTTCTGGGTAGGTTTCTGTGAAGGTTTAGGCACGGTTACTGAGATCATTAGTTCAATGGCCACATCTGTGTGAATGAACCCAGCTTAGACTCATGGAGTTTCAGCCCTCTAGAATTTAGGGAGTTGGCTTCAGTAACAGTATCTAGGCTTTTTTCAGTTAAACCCACTTAATCTCAGTAACATCATTAGTAGGTGTGGAGCTGTAAAACACTTCTAGAACTACTCAGATGAACTGCAAAAATAAACAAACAGGTAGGTAGCAGGCAGGCTGCAGGTTGGTAGATAGATCGTCTCTTCAATTACTTAATGTAAAAGTACACCCAGAATTTAGCTAAACTGTCCATGAAACAGAAGTTCTCCACAGCTTAATGCTGTTTGGGAGTGAAAAGCTTCTGCAGAATGGAGAAGACAAACCATCTTTCATGAACAAGGTACTTCATTTTTAAGCAACAGACCCAAGGCTTGTAAAACAATGTTTAACTGCAAGAAAAACAATCTGAGATTTCTCCATCTTAGGGGTTTGAGCATTTGAGATTTTCTCTGAAGTAAAATGTACATATAGGATTTTATGAGAAAAATTACTCCAGCCAAATGAAACTACTGCAGAGAGAAGTCCTTCCTCTGAGGGCAAACAAGGCGAGCAGATAGCTGTGCAAGTCCTGGTTTATCAGATCAGTATTTTCATTCTTTCATCTGCTTCTATTAAAAGTGGGCCATAATAGTAAAACTCGCCTCCTCCTAGCACAGTTATTCATCCTTACACTTTTAGAGAGTTCAGTCTTGGGTTTACAATGTTAGAGTCTATTGCCATGGAAATGAACATGAGGTCATAAAAGCAGAGTTATGACCTCATCACAGAGCCTAGGAGGAGGAGAAAATGTGTTTTTTCTTCCACCACTATTGTTTAAATTATAGATGGGCTATATTGAAATCCTTCAGCCTCCTCGTTCTCTCCGTATCGCATCTGCTCGATTCACAAGACCCTTCCTAAGGTTCAGCCTAGCAAAACCTGCTTCACTGCTCAAGTCAAGGTGAGCATTTCCTGCTCCTTATCCACCATCAACAATGTTCTGCAGATAGTAACCTCTCCACAACCTCATCTCTCTCAAAGATTTCGAACTCCAAAAGGAGTTTTTAGTACTGGTGTTATATGTTCAAATTACACTTAAAATCAGCATGGCAGCAGGAGAGGGCACCAGGCTCAAAGTCAGGAGAGAGAGAGACTCTGTCACATGCTCCAGTGTTGACTTGCTGTGTGGCCTTCAACAACCCATTTTCCACAGCCATCTGCCTGTCATATTCAGGATATATGGTAAAGGGTGTATCTTGCTGCCACACAAATAATAATAAATCCAGAAAATGTTAGAGAAATCTCTGAAAGAACACAGAAGTTGCACATGCTGGTTCTACAGCTTGGTTTCCATGGCAGCCTCCTATGTTGAATATATCATAATTAAATAATGAATTTAGAGCTCCACCAAACTTTTAAAAGTCCTTCTTCTTCAGAATAAAAGACATTCTAAAATATAATTATTCCAGCACGCTAAGAGTAAGCGGCAGCAGCAATTTTGGAGATACATAAAACGGGCAAGGAAGACCAAATTCACAGGCTTGTGTGAACATTAGTTTTGATCTCAGATCACTGAAATAACTTGGACCTCTCTATAAATCAGAGCAAAGAGGCAGTAAGGAGAGAGGATAAACCAGATAAGAACCATTTTTCATTCTCAGATATCCAAATGCAGAGAGAGATGGAATAAGAGGGCACCTTACCCGATCTATTTCACTGTCGTCGATCCCGCTCAGATCTAATTCACCATCTCCTGTATTCTCACCTACAGAAAAGAACACATTTTAATGAAGCAGATGTTTGCTCAATATCTATTGTAATTCAAGTCCTACAGTAAAGTAACACTTAACGATTGTCCTTCAGAGCTCTGTGTCCTTCTGCATTCATTCAGGAGGTTTAACGTGTTGCTAAGTATTTTCAATACGGGGGTACACACATGCACAAATTCACCACACCGCATTCACTTGGAATTCAGGAATCAGCACAGTCTTCTTCAGTACTAAAAGTTGTCTTCTATCCCCCAATTTTAATTCATGGTCACAAAATGTCCAGCAGAAAGCTGGGGAAAGCATTTAAAAAAGATGACTTTTTTAAAAATCATAACATGAATTTCTCTGTCAGACCCTATAGGTCAGTGATTTACCCATAAATTATGACTGAGAAAATATATTTTCTGTTTTCAGGGAAGCATCGTGGAGCAGTGAGCAACACATCATGCCAATAGTCACACCACGGCTTTCTTCCGATTCTGATCTGTTATGATTTGAACCACTCACTTCATACCAGTTCTACAGAAATATGTGTATTAGTTTTTCTATCTGTAAAATGGAATTTATTAAAACATTTCCAAATTCTAAAATAACTTTTATAAGCTATGGAAGGGTCTAGATAAATGTTAAACAATAATGACTTTCTGTAATTACAATTTCACTGTAATTTCTGTAGGTTTGTATTTATTCAGACTTCTTCTGAAAACAAGTTTTTTTAATATTATATCCATTAAAAAGAATAACAGCACAGAACCGACACCTAATTTGGGACTGGCACAGCGTACAGCAGCAAAACCTGATTTTCCACATCACATTAATGCACAGTAGTAATACACTATTAATGCAGTCCAGGTAGAGAAGAAAACAAACTATTCAGCAAAGACTTCTGCTGGGGAATGAAGCAATCTCCGTGGTCACCTCCATTACAGCTAATCAAGACTAGACAAGAGATGACCTAAGCAGTTTACTTGCAGAAAAAATAAACACATTAAGTTTCAACAATCTGCAATAACAAATTAAAACTGAAATGGTGCAGAACAGCTTGGCATCTTCACAGTTGCTGGGGATGTGCCTCTACATTAACCAAGACCTCGGAACGGTTTGACTCCCCCACTCTGATGCTTTCTCGCAGAGCAGAGCTCCTGAGCAGCACGGTGCTGGAGCAGCCAAGGGGAAGGAAGCTGCGTGTCTGATCCAACAGCAGGTTATGGCAATGAGGAGCCACAAGGTTTGAAGAGCAACAAATGGTGAAGACAAGCAGAGGTGGGAATTATGAGCATTCCCAGAAGATACAGATGATTCTCTGCTTGGCAAAACTCAGGCATTTCAACCAGTTGCCTGAAGTATGTGAAATCACAGGGCTGGGAATCCAACCAAAACGCCTGGTTAGGAATAAAGGCTGTGCTTCTTGAGGTGGTGCAAAGGGTCTAGCAGATCAGCTCAACGCTTACTGGTATCAGACAATGAGCACTAACAAATGTCTCTTCAAAATCCACCTTAAACAATCAATGAAAAGGTTTAAACTTCCCATATCAAGTAATATTCAAAATGGGTCACCCCACAGAAAATGTCCTGTCACAAGGAACAGCACAACTCTCTGCTTTGATTTTGTTCTGAGATTGTCTCATAAACGTAATAACAACTTCAGCAGTTCAGATAATCTGATGCTAATATGACTGAAAAGGCCTTAAGGAACATTTCTCATTGCTGTAACATTTAGAAATTAACTGTACTTTAGTTCCAGTCACCAGATTTACTTTACAACCTTTTCCCCGAAAAACACTTAAGAACTGTAAAAGATTTTATAACAACTATAGAATTGTTCAGCATTTCTTCTGGAATGATCTCTACATAGTGCAGTAAGAGCAGAAGATTCTGTACCAAGGCCACCAGCTCCTCATGCACGCTCCCTGCTACCAGGCAGGCAGGGATGTGACCCATGGACATAGAATCATAGAAGGGTTTGGGTTGGAAGACACCTTAAAGATCATCAAGTTCCAATCCCTCTGCCATGGGCAGGGACATCTCCCTCTAAACCAGGTTGCTCAAAGCCCCGTCCAAGCTGGCCCTGAACACTTCCAGGGAGGGAGAATCCACAACTTCTCTGGGCAATGGAAGTTCTCTGGGCAAAGCCCACCCTGGCTGGAGGCTGGAGAAGTAAAACAAGGTGACAAAACACATCCTGGTGGTTTGCTGCCTCTTCAGCATAATTCACCGGAACCTTTTGAGCAAATCATAATCCTGCAAAGCACAGAGAGGAATTGCTGTATGACACATTGCTCACAGGAGTCCAGGGTATTCTGAGAAATATCTCTCTTGCTGGAACCAAGTTATAAATTTCCCGTGAGCAAAATGCTTATTCACCAAAGAAAGGAGTAAATTCCGCAGTCTAGTGTCTGAGACACCTTCCCAGGAGAATGTCCACCTGGGTCCAAGAAATGCTTCATTACACAAAATAAAACATTTCAACAGCAGTGCAACAGTTTGCCCAGGCCAGAGTAACCTGACTCGTAGGTTGGAAGGAGTTTGTGCAAAAATGGGACTCAAATTGAGTCTCTCATATTCTGGGTGATTTAACCACCCAGTTGTGAGACAGAAGGAGTTTATCTGAGAGAATAAAGGATTCTTTTTTAAAAAAACCTCATATTCACTGCACCAGATGAACTAAAATGTCAACTATCTACAAAAGCTCAGAATTAGGGACAAGGAAAAAGGGAGCCAACCTCAAAAATCACTAGTAAGTTCTGAAAATTGCCACCTAGAAAGATCAGAATTTGGACATGGTGACAGAACTACACAAGTCACTGCTCAACTTTACGTAAAACTGCATCCCAAAATTATTTGTTGTAAAAAATGCCACGGCATCTTAAGAACAATAAAAATATAGCACTGAAATCAAGCTTCCACTGCTTTTATTCATCATTATACACTCCACTCCTCCCATACCCTGCTACATTCTTGGATCGGAGGTTTAAAATTTAATATGTCACAGTACAGTAGGTGTCTGCTCCTTTATACAGCCCTAATATGCCAGACTGAAAATGATGTAATTTCAGGCACCATGAACAATTTCACATGTCATTTTAAATATAACTTCTTACTGAATTAGGTGCCAGTTTTTCTCATTGGATCAATTAACAACAGGGACGGAAAACTCATTCTCCAACTGGTAAATTGCAGAGAAGAATCCAGAAGCGAGTTAGACGTAATAAGCATTTCTTAGATCCCATAGCAGCAGTAGAGGGAGTAATTGCAGGATATCCCTCTGCCTGCAAGTAGTGCTTTTCCCTGCCTAGGAGACAGGCATTCATTAGATGCAAGGGGCTTTTCAGGAGAGAAGGTGCCTTCAAATCCCCAGTTTAATGCTTTCACCGAGAAAAAAAAAACAACATGATTTGTTACAGAATGCCAGTTCAAAGCAGAATACATCCATTTTGATCCGAAAATTTCCACGGTAATCGTTTCCAACATGAGTAGACCCTACCAGCCATAAATATCCATCTGTTCGATGCCGTACGGCTCACTCTAGGGCACGGAAAGTAAACCCTTTGCTTTTTTATATACTAGAAAGATCTCTTCCCGGCTGCTAAACTTTTCAAAACAATTTCTAAATGATCATTTTCTCTTTTAATAAAAGGGTCGAAATGAAATGTTCGATGAAATAAAAACACAGATGCGGCCAACATCTGGTCCAACCTCCTAAAAGCTTATTTAAAAGCAGTAGCGTCACGTGGCACAGCTCTCAGACATTGTGGATTTCTTCTGTTAAGAAAAACAACCACTTTACTGCAGGGCACAGGCGAAAAATAAGTTGGGTGTTAAAAACAACAACCCCTCCCCCCCAAATCCAGTTCTTAAATGAAAGTATCATCGAGAAGAGCTTAGGGCGAGGAGCAGCCTACTCCGTCCTCACTGAACATCTCCATTGCAAGGGGAGGAGGATGGGCACTTCTAGAGCTTTCCATCAAGGTCCCAAATCAACTACATTAATGCCACTTAAAACCATCAGTCACCCAGCCAGCTCCCTCAATATTTAAAATTATAACCCACCCAAAAGCCCTTTCTTTACAGCCTTTTAACGTCTTTCCAATCGACTCCAGTAGACGCAAGGGCTACAATCAGACACTGGGGATTAGGCTTGTAAACCTGTAGGATTATTTACTGTTCTTGCCATTACTAAATGCATGCTAAACCCTCTTTTAACACACCGTCTCCCCCCTTCCCTATCTCTGTGCAATGAGTTCGATGTATACGTAGCACGCTATTATGGGGATTTATTACAGAAGAGTCATTCCAGCTGATATGTTTTAAACCCCATATTTTTAAAAACAGCCATGTGAAGAATGTGTTTTTCTGCTTCTATTACAGGAGGCAGCACTATTTATTGCTCTGCCCAGATAAGAGGATTTCCTTACAGACAGAAATGGAGGCTCAACACTTCCCAGGAAATCCTCTGGAGCAGATATAATAGAAGGCACTTGGTGCTCTGGTCCCATGCAGCAAATACACCTTCCATCACATTGGTTTGTAGCAGTCAGAGCCAAAAGAGTTTAAACAAAGAACTCTTCAACCTATTAGCACAATCCCAGACACCAAACACCCCCAGCATTAAAGAAATACTTTGAGGCTAGAGCACAACAAAATCTGAGAACAGTTGGGTGAGGCTTTTTCACTAACAAAAATCCTTAGGCAGCAAACAAAACGACCTGAGCCCGCGGCATCAGAAATATTGGGATTGACTGTTGCTCTCCAGGGAGGGATTAGAACTAACAGGAGCCACAGAAAGCTCCCGCAGATCTTCAGAGGAGCCCATTGGGGCAGAAACACTTTTATGGCTAAATCTGATGAGTGGTGCTGGTGCCACTTTGGGAGCTGCGAGGAACGCAAAGGGAAGGCGGTTGCTTAATGTCAAAAAAGGCGTCGCACAACTGCACCAGAATATAATTGATTAGCTGATCAGAAGGGACAAGAACCCATCTGGAGGCGAAGATAACTCATTTACCAAGGGGTGTGAAGAGAACAGTCATTAAGCGTGTGTAACCGTGAGGGGAGCAGTGGCGGCACAGGGCAGACGAAGTGCTGTAGCAACCAGGTAGGGAAGAGAAATGGATGGGAAAATGCTGCAGCAGCAGCAGCAGCAGCGCGGCACGAAGCGCAGCGTACAAGGATCGATGGTTGTGCAAACGAACCTGCCACTCACCAAGGCAAGCACAGAGTCTGCAGGGCTGTACAAGCGGGGTATACTGTGAGTTTTATTAACATGGGGCTACTAGCCTTCAGAGCAGGCTGGGAGGTTATCTTGGCAGCTTTAAGCTGTTGCCAATCTCCTTGCTCCGGCTGAGACATCTCTTTGTGCAATCCCAGCCAGCCCCGCCAGCCCCCATCCCACAGCAGGCACCCCACGGCTGCCAAGGGCTCAGGCTCCCCCAGTCACCTTTGGCAATGTCACCATGTGCCATCATAACGGAGGTATGCCACAAACCCAAAACTTAAGGACAGAGCAAAATTAGTTGCACTTACTGATGAAATAAGGTCACAAACTGCATGACGTGTATGCTCATACTGAGTTGAAAACGTTGTTTATTTTATTGCACCTGAAGCCACCTTGAAAATTGCAGCGTACTCCTTCAGAGTGCCAATTCGACACCAGGATTTAGGTCTGACGGCGCACGGAGCACATGAGGCCACGCATACAGCATAAAGATAAATGAAGTCTGTCACTTTATTATTTCCTTCTGCCAAGGCAAGGTTAAGGGGTCCTCTTCAGCTGAAGCCAAGTTTCCAGCCTGCTAGCTCCTTCAGAGAAAGTAAATGCACTGCGCCATGCAGAGTGAGGCCCCTTCTTCCCAGAAACGTCTGTTCTCGCTGACAAGGGATGGCAGGAGGCATCGCCAGCCGGCGCCGGGCTGCCCGGCAGCACCAGGACACACAGCCCTGGCACAGCAAAGCACCCGCTGGCCAGCTCCTCATGCTTGGACTATGAGAAGTGGAGAGACAAAGCCCAAGTGGGTGCAAATGGAGAGCAAAAAAGGGAAAAGAGTCAACTGAATAAAAACAAAAATATTCTGCATATCTGCTACAATGCTCCACCACGGCAAGCGTGAGAAGGTGGCTGTTCAAGGTAAGCCTGTCCAAAAGCAGGGATGTACTAGCTCATCAGCTCTTTCCTTGCTGAAAACAGGACCTTCTCACAGAGAAAAGAGGAACAAGAGCAGGGATGAGCCCGGGCTGGTTTGCAGTCATTGCATCGGCTCATTCACATCACTGCAGGCAGACAAAGGTTCTCCTTGGTTGATTCTACCTTAACGTCATACAGAAGTACAAACTCATCTTTATTAAGCACCTCCATCTCTCTTTCCTCACCCCGAGATCCAAGCTCCAGGTGTTACATCTGCCCTGCAGCAGCTGACTGACATCCAACGGCCTTTCCGCATTAGTCGCCTTCCTACAACGGTCACAGAACAATTATCCCATTGCAGGAACGGAATTTCAAATTTGTGTGCTTAATGATATATGGCAGCGAATGACGAGAAAAGCTTTTGCTACAGTCAGCCAGCTCACACAGAACTTTTCTTTAGATATTTTTTTTTAATAAATTAAATTTCAATTTGGGAAAAAAAAGCCGCCAACAGCCCTGCTGCTTTTCTGGCAGCACATCCACACTGAAACAAATGCTATTGTTTCACCTTGGAGTCCACAGAGGATCTAACCAAACCTAACACTACATCCACGTATTTTATAACCAGTCAAAGGTTATGCCACTAACAGACATGGAAACTCATTAACTTAAACAATAATTCATCAGAAAACCAGCTAATCACTCCATTCTTTCCAGACCCCTCCTCTCCAAAATACATATGTTTTTTAAAGCAGGTAGTACGAAAATAGAGCAGCAATAAACAATGCTATTCTCATTCTGAAGATTTTTCTTTAAAGGTAAGCTCCTGCTTATTAAACTACATAGCAATATCAAAACGCCCTTAAGAAAAAATCCTTTCAACCTCCCAAAATAAATACAGCTGAAAGTTGAGCTCTTGAACTGAAGAACATCTTGACACTGTCCTCAAAACCAGCAGCAGATGTTCCTCGTCTGGAATCACACGTGTGTCCCCCCAACACCTTTTGAAAATACTGAAAAAGAACATCCTTTATGCAACCTACTTGAAGCAACTTGTCATCCTTTTTGAAGTTCATGACCCTGCTGCCATGAGCGAGTGTTCAGAGGGAGGCTTCTCTCAATAACGTGAAAAAAGCTATTTTTTGCTGATGAAACCAATAAGCATCAGTGATCAACTCGACAAAAACTCACCCAGAAACACATTAATTAGCTACCACAAATGACATTTTTCAGCTCCAAAGCCCAGAAATGGTATGAGCTCCCATGCACAAGACACAAGACTTCTCCAACTGGTGATTTCTCCATCTAGCAATGCCGAGATCTATCACAGGAAGGTGCAACACATTTGCATCTCAGCACTTGTCCAAATACTCATGCCTTCCTGTCTGAGTAATTACAAGCTTAAAAAGGAGACTGTAAAGACAGATTTCCCCTACTTATTGCTCTTTTCCATCCCATCCCCAATTCTCCTGCTGTATTCTCTTTCCTTGCCTTTTATGCTGCTCTCGGCATCTTTTCTTCCCCTTCCCCCATCCTTCCTTCTCTTCGGTACCTTCTGGCCAGTGTTTTCTCTGGTTTTTTTTACATCTCTGCAGGGGTATCCAACAGTAACAGTTTATATAAAGGGAGAGGCCAGGAAGAAGAACTGACCAGCATCTTAATCAGTTCCCCATTCCAAACCTCACAAACACAAAGCGCTGATGTATCTCTTGCAGAGGGCGAGGGCTGCCCAACGCCCTGGACAGCCGACAGCCAAGGAAGCTGGGCTCAGATCAGTCTCCAGCTCCCTTTCTCCGTGCTGCCAGACCACTATGTAAAACAGCAAGAACGCTTTATGCCCGAGCCAGCCATAAAGGGAACAGCTGGTTTAATGTTTAAGTGCTGAAGCATCATTTCTGCAACTGCAGCTTGCCGGTTAAGTAGCCAGGTCTTGCTGCGGGTGCTAAATGCTCTGCTGTCCATCTCTGCAAGCCCAGGATCCTTGCCTGGCCAGCACTCAGCCACCCCAGCAGAAGGACATATGTTTTATCGTGAAATAAATCTCCTCCTGTAATGTGCTGCCGTCCTGCACCAAATAAAACAAGACAGTGAGCTCTGCACTACACAGAACTTAAAAGTAGAATTTTGCTTGAATTATTTGTAGCAATATTTTTTAAAATCATAAATCAATTTCTGTTCCACCAGGAAAAATTTTAAATGTATACAGGCAGACATATATACACAGTTTTTAAGCTAAAAAGACACAGGAAAAATTTGAGGCTACTTGCCATGCAACATTTTAAGGCTATTTTGACTGGAACGAGAAAGCAAAGCTAACTTATTTTCCTAGACACCACTGAAATGTCATGGTTGGTTCAGATGATGGCCCAAAAATGAGAGCCATTTTCCTTTAGCAGAACTACAAATGGTTGAATCATCACGAGGAAATGCAAAGCAGAGCCCAGTCTAACTCCAACACATCTTTTGCCCTGTCAGAGTTACCTCACTCAGCCTTGCACTCCCAGCTCCAGGACAGACCAGGTCTGGGCATCCAAAGGCCACAGACTCTTGTTAACCCAGCCTGCCCAGCCCTCCCATTAAAGAAGCAGTCTTCCTCTTTCTTCCAGCACTGCGGTGTGGACCAAAGAGCTGCTCCAGGTTAAAAATGACCTAGCAAAATAACTCACCCAGGCAAGTGAAAAAGAAGAATGAGTTAAACTTTCCACTTACAATTTTGTTCTAATCTCCCTTACCATCTCTCAGCAAAGGTGGGCTAACTTCTACTCCCTCCTGTGAGGTTCAGAGCCTGTCTACCGTAGATCTGCTCTAGCACCAGCCGCCAGAAGCCATCTAGACTACAGAAATGCTTCAGCAGGTAGTTATTAGCATTAAGACAACATCACAATACAGTCTCTGAAATTATATACTTGAGTTTTTATTTAGAGGAAAAAAACCAATTTGTATCCTGGCCATTTACCTCACTGTCCGGGCGGGCTGAACAGTGAGAAGTTGTTAACTGGAAGAAAATTATCAGGTAAGAAATTTCTCATTTTATTACCCAGCTTCTTCCTTCCTTCATTGCTAATGAGAAATAGCAAACAGGGAACTGCAGAGATAGGGAGAGGAAAGAAAAGGTAAAAGATTATTCTTCTTACTATTTATTATTGCTGTAGCAGAGTAACAGGCAAGAGTGAAAGCTCCCCTGCAAAAAAGCAAAAGCTCTGTAAGCAAAGCAGTTCAGTGGGAACCTGTCCCAGAGGAGAAAGCCTCTGCAGTGGATGAGCGCTGGACTCAGAGCAGTGCCCAGGCGGTGCTTTATGCCACCAGGGCTATCAGAGGTGTGGAGCAGAGAGAGACCACACACATAAGATCCTGACTCTGGTTCAGTGATCAGGACCACCAGCTGGGGTTTACAAACCTGGAAGTAGGAGACGTGGGTTTGAATTCTTAAAAGGTGGCAGCTACAGAAACGCAGATCTGTGTTAAGAGCATCAGTCCATTATGCAACAGATGGCCACAGTCAGCACAGACCACGCTTTTATAAATAAAAATCACAGTGGTTGTGCCATTTCATGCTAGATGAAGTGCTATCATTTCTTCTATGACCATGCCTCATGGATGAGAAACGGGTAGGTGGTAAAGAACTGCTCCACCTTGCTCTGGACCCAAATGGAGCTCTCGCAGGAGCCCTGCTTAAGGCACCAAGGCAGGTTTGTGCCCTTTCAGACAACTATATGAAGCATATAAGGATCTCTGCAGCCCAAAGTATAGGTGTTGCTTGAGTGGCTTCAGGTGACAGCAGAACACATCTGGCCACCCAGCCAAACTGCCGCGCAATCCTGCTGCAGACAGCGCATGTACCCAGCAAACTCCTCGAGAGGATGTGCATTTCATCCTCCTCCTCTCCCCAGATGTTTTAGGGACTGCGGCGAATCTTTTCTCAGATGCACAGTAGACAGTGGTGAAGGATTTTAACATTTTGCCTGCAGCAGCTCCGAGGCCCCGATGCCTTGGCATTTCGATAGACTGAACTGTAAGCACAGCATAATTAGCATGTGTACTCCATATGCTTGAGATCCATCATTAGAGCAGTGGAATGCCCTCCGACACCACAACTTTCCAAAAGAAGAAAGTTGTGGAGAAGTTCCTGGAGTATAATTTGTCTTATTCTCCAGGAACAGTGGAAAAAGGCACTTCCGCGCACAGGAGGTTTTGGTGGAGCTGGAGAAATAACCTTTTCCCGACAAAGCCCAGCAGCATAATTCACCTATAAATAATGGAGCCGGTTTCAAAGCCGGCCTTTCAAGCTAATGGCTATCAAAAAGGCCAGCCATATGCTTGTACAACCTGTCATTCTGATTAATCTCAACATCTGACTTGTATATAAAGTTTATACAGTAACAGGACTACATTTAATATGTCATTTTAGCTAGGTTACGTATTGCTGACTTTACAGTTTCTCTCCAATCTGCCAGTCTTCTCCAGGTTGCGGGCACACAAAGGACTCTGTTTAAATGTTGATTAGATGCAGAGCGAAGCAAAGACTTCGGAAAGATTTTAGTAAGTCTTGAAAACCAGGTGACTGGTAACATGTTTCAAAGCAAGCACAGGAAAAGGTAAGGTTCCACATCCACATGTAATTAATTCTTAAATGTATGTAAGCCTCTACTTAACACAGTATTGCAGAGGCAAGAACATGCATTCACATACACTAAAAGGATTCATGGCTCTTTCTGCCATGCACCCATTCTAACTTACAGCATATGGCACAGTATCAAAGTTGTTCTTCTTTTATTAACTGAATAACGATGCTTTCGCATGAGGTTTAACCTAAGTTCACCATAACATACTGCATTATGGCACCAATTCTCAGAAGCACGACTGTGTGTCCACAGCCTGTTTGGAGAAAGGGATGTGCATTTCATGTACCAATTCGTTTAAACACATTCAGCATTACATGCAATTTCTCTGAAATCAGGAAAGTTTCTTTTGAACCAAGTAAACCAAAGTTATCTTCTGAAAATAAGCACTGGATAGCTTTTATACTGTTTCATTACAAAATGAAACACAACCCACCAGATCATTATTTCAAATTCAACCTTACTGTTCTTTCCTATGGAATAGACGTCTATTTATATTTTATTTCTATCTTTCTTTTACTTCCTTAGATAGTTCATTATGTTCATTTTAACCGGGTAAACTCTTTCCACAGCAGACTTAAGCGTCATTAACTGTGCAGTGAAATAAGCCCAAGATCATGGGCTGACAGAAGGGACTCATGAGGGAAGAGCTGGCAAGGTGCACAGACAAAAGCCCCATCTCCTGAAAGTTTTGCTAGATTTTGAATCTTACTAGGAAGATGAAGCAGAGAATACTGAAGTCCAGACAAAAACCTCCCACACAATTCCCTTCACATCATCAAAATCAACATAAAAATCTGTAAGCGCTAAAAAAAAGCCGAGCATAGGAACATTACTGTCAATGACTGCCAACTGAAATGAATGATCTGGGTTGAAAGCGTTTGCTGACGTAACTGGAAGTTGCCACAAAGACTTGAGGGCTGTGGCAGCAAAGTGGTCTGTGGAATAGCTCTTCAGCTCCTGCTAATAAGAATCAGGCAGGTGGACCTCAACTCTGCCATTGCCCCCAGAGATCAAGGGGATGAATCTAGGCTATATGCCACTTGAGGGCCCCTTGGGAGCAGGACCAACGGCACCCCTCACTCCAAACTGGGTGTAAGGATAAAGCCTGGCAGCAATGATAGAGAACTCGTGATTTTTTGGCCTTTGCCCAGAAGAGGTTTGCGAGTCGATGAAAGCACCTTATAGCCAGGAGACCACTGAGAGGCAGCCAGCGTGGCTGTGCCAAGGCATCTGTACCCACTGGCATCACCCTGGGGAAATCCAGCAGAGGAGTACCAGGAGGCCATGCCAGAGACTCTGCATCCACAGAAGTTTAATTCTCAAGGTGTTTCTCAGCTGCTACCAGGAGATGATTTCATCAGTGCAGTGACGCTGTAGTCAACCAGCCTGACTGCCCATCTACTGCCCACGAAGACTTACAGAATACGTTATTCCACATTTTCGCCAGGAGAAGAGAATGGATCTCAACAATACAAATTCATCGAAATCACAGCCTTAATTGTACTGGCACTTGAAAAGAAAGGAAACAGGAACAATTTCAGGCTTTCGTGTCATTTTCAGACACTACATTTTCCACCATATTGTAGCAGAATTGAAAGTAGGAATCTTCGGATGCACCAAGGGGAATGAGGAAGCCTGCCAAATTTTGGGGAATCAACAATTAATATAATAGCAATTAATTAAGAAGAGTAACTACATGACACTGTAGGGTTCCCTGTCTGTTCTGTCCCAGTGATTGCTTAAAAAACTTGTTAAGCGAAGAAATAAAATCAAAAATGTTCTTTGTTTATTTTTTTGGTCTAAATTACCAGCATTGCAAATTCTCGCTGGTATTTGCAAGTCAGTCTGGGCTCTCCCTAGTTATACATCCTTATTATCATAAACATTCCACAACTGGAAATTACTTTTCGCGACGCTTACGCCAAAAAGAAAATAGCTGTATTGCATCTGCAGAACCAAAAGTCGTAAAATGTAATAAACATTCATCTTTGTCAGCGGCTCTGCAAACCAATCTGTTTGGCACGTAGGTGCCATTTTTACACAGTTGCTTTATTACTACATAATTATTGATGGATCAGCCAAGTGCTCTCTCAAGGAAAGACTGTTCTTAAAAACGAGCTTGTTAAAAGTTTAAGTGTAAACCTTAGGATAAAAAACAGCAGTTAGATTTCATCTGAATATAAACTTTTAAAGAGGGAAAAAAATATCGGAGGGACAGTTTCAAGTAGTGATACGTTAAAGGCAGGCACGAAATTGAAGCAGACAAGAAACTTTTAATGTGATAGAAAGAATTGAGGACATCTGTACCGAGAATAAGTTTTAAGTAGCAGGAGGAATTATCAATCTAGTGATGTGCCAGCTCTCTGCATTTCAATTGCTTCACAGGCCATGCCATAAAAATTGTTTGCAATGAAAGCAGTACGAAGAATTCCTAGATTTTATTGCTCCCAGTGATATTCTACCCAGTTCGTGCGTGTACACTGATCGTACCCTTTCAAGTACAACACTGTTTTGTATTAGTACCTGTTTAAATTACCTACAAACATCGTTCCATTTTCAAAACGCCTCCCCATTAAATTTTCAGTTTCAGTCAAAGTAGAGTTTTTACCAAGCTTTCAAAGGCAAGAAAGTTTCGTGCAAGCCTTCTGAAAGTCAAGATAAAGCAATAAACCTTAAATCTAAAAGAAAGCTTTTTCAGGAGAGAATTCAGTGTACCTTTTTGAATTCCCTCCCCACCTTGTTAAACCAAACTTCTTCATTGCTCGCAGATTTTTACGTGTTGTATTTCTGGAGATGAGCTTCCAGCATCAACCTTACTCCCAGTACAAAGACTCTGCATTTAAAATGAACTTGGGCAACAACATACCTGAAATTGCCTGTTCCCATTCACTGGTGGATTGTAAAACCTCTCCAGCACTGACACCTCAGTGTAGGCATGAATGCTGCTCCCAGCCTCCAAAATACATGTTCTTTGCCACCACAAATACATGGCCCAAAGCATCTCTCCAATTCCAGTTGAACTGGGGCAGCTGGTTTCTGCCCACAGCAGCTGAGCTCATGCCCCTTTGCCTGCTGCTGCACCGGCCAAGGTGCCACTCCCCAACACGCATTCGTCAAAATGACCCTGTTATTAAAAACAGTTGCACGAGCCTGTGACATTCTTGACAAACCCAGGTGAGGGAGGCAACTACATGTGCATCAGCACGAGCAGAGAGGAAGAAGATGAGCCAGTAAAGCAAGGCACTTCTTAACCTCAACCAGTAGCGCCCAGAACATCACATCCTGACACACCTGCTCCGCCTTAAAGCTGGAGGTCAAATTGAACCAGTGCAGTATAAAACTGGGATTTTTATCTTTGCTCTTGGGGAAGAACTCAGCACAGGAGCACTTAGCTCCTGTGCTAAGTTCTTCAGCAGCTACAGAGCCATGAGACATGGTGGTAGGATGGAAAAGTATTCCCCCTAAGTGCAAAAACTCTGGTGTGAAGTGCAAACAGAAACCTTATGGGAAAGCAACTTCCCACTGAAGTATGTTTTATTTTATGAAAAACACTGTCAGAACACAATACCACAGTTTCATGTTGATATGGATGCTGCTGAACTTCAGTACATGTCTTCTGTGGTAAAGTGGATTTGCATTTTTCACCTTTGGCAGGAAATTAGTAAGGGCCATTAAGCATAACTCACAAAATCAGTCACTGGCTTTGTTCCTATGTAAGTGTTAATGGTTTGGTCACAGAACACGGCTTTATTTCTTTCCCATCTGTGAGCACACAGTGGCTTCTCCACCGTAACTAAATCAAACATGGCATTTAGAGAGTGAATTTGCTGAAAAATGGTATCCTTCCACCCACTGTACAACTGTTTACTTCTGGTTTTTATAGCTATCTCAAGAGCCTTGTTACTTGCTCTCAATTTCTTTTCTAGTACTAAACTGCACTATTTACCCTCTCTCATTTCATATTCGTTCTCTTATTTCTGCAACACAGCTATGTATGTCCATCTCTTTTATCACAGAAAACAAATTCTACAATCTTAGGTGTACACGTAAGCTTCAATATGAAAACTGAGCCTTACATCAAACTGTTGACTTCAAAAGAAAGCATTTTCTGCTTCCTTTTAGCAAAACTTGGCTGCAACAAATCCCTAGAGTCAACTCTGCAATTCTCCCCCTAATTTCCACCTATCCGTCCCCAAACAGCCTGCTGGCAACTCCTCATCCGGCAGCTTCAGACACTCTTGAGCCAGTACAGTCCACACAATCCTAGATAAAAGATCATAATTTTTGTTACTAATAACCGATCCAAAGCTGGTTTCATCTGCCAGTTTCCGTGGCTTTGCACCGCTGTAATTAATGAACACCGAAAACTCTAAATGTAATTTTTTCAGCCCTACTGAATGCATTCTGGTGAGTGCATAGGAAATAAAAATGAAATTGAAAAGCTGAAGACTACAGGAGCCTCATGTTGACAGGTCATTCTGATTCCAGGTCAGAGTAGACTCTATATTTGGCTGCTTTGATTATAATTGCTTACAGGATAAAAAATAAATAGCAATTATCTCATTGTCACACAAGGCAAAAGACCAAATAAATGAACCGATCGTGAAGTTACATTGAAAAACAAATTATTTCAAAAGCGATCAGGAGTAGTAATAGTCTGTTGCCAAAATTGCTTTTAATTGCCAACAGTGTCAACATCAATATTATTCCTCTACTGGATAATACATCCATTTTAGTTATGAAAGCCTTTAGCAAACCAAAAACGTCAAACTACAATTACAGAAGGGTAAACTCAGGACTCTTTTCATCAGCAGTCGGCAGCGCCGTATCTGAAATCCCTAATTACAAGAGTCATCCACGCCAGCCGCAGTCCAACCCATGCATACACATGTTTATCTTGACCACTATGACAGTGCCACAGATTTCAGACCAACAAACAAACCACATGAAGCATGTAGGGGCTGTGATGAAGTTAATCCCTAAGAGGATATAAGAATTGAAATTTCAAAACTAAATTCACAGGCACGGAACAAAAGCACAACAACTGGAGCACAAAAACATTACAACCTTGCAGAAGCGGCACTCCATTTAAAGGGTTTACTTCGGTGGATTTCAAGTTTGCAGGTATTGCCTTTACCAGCTGAACCTGTACCACAAGAAAATAGAGCACTAAATGGAGGATTATTTCCGCTTTTTCAGAAGATGCAAGACAAACGCAAAGTGCTCACGATCCACCACAGCACCGCACATGGTTTTATTACCTATCACATTAAGCCCAAAGTAGCCAAGCCTTGCAAATCTCTCTCCACTATATTTCCTTCTTCCAAGGGCACGTTTTGTGCCTCCTTGACCTAGGTTAATAAGTCTTTATTCTCAATAACAACTGAGACCGTGAAGACTCCCTGAACTGCACCCAGGCCTCCCCTCCTGACACTGTGATGAATTGCTCAAATAACATCCTCCTGAGAGCGCAGCTTTCCACACGAATTTAACATCCTCTCCATAGTCTCTATGCATTTCACCTTCTGCAACTCTCCGATGAACAATTTCAGTTTTCAGTTGAGTTTTTTGGTGCAAGACTTTTATTCCTTTTTGGCAGAAAGGCAGGGGAGGAATGTCCGTTTCTTCTGCAAACTGGCCACCTAACCAAATAACTGTGTGCATTAATGGGCTCAAATTCTGGCAGGTGAAGAAAAGGAAATATCATATAATTCTTCTACTAGCAGGGAAGTTACTGTTTTCTTAGCCAGGTTTCCTGTGTGCCTGTAGGCGTCTGCATTGCCACCCCCCACCATCACCTCCCTCAGTCTTGTTTTAATCCACAGCCTATTTCAACCAAGATTTAGGAGTGAGGCAGTGATCCCTGAGATGGTTACATTTCCACAGGTTCCCTGAGAATCAGCTCCTGGAAAAATAGAAGCAATTATTAAAGCTTCTGAAAGCATCTCCCACACTGAGAATCAGCATCTTTTCAGATGCTAGAGGGTACAGATGGGAGAAAACCTTGAAAAGAAGCCTCAACAGAAGGAAAACCTTAGATTGGCATCTACAAATGCAGAGGCATCCAAGTCAACCACAAAATGCAACCCTCCCTTAGCATTCAGGGAACAACTGTTTTCATAATTCTGCTATATAGGCACAGGAAAAACATGATTTCTAAAGCTCCAGCTGAGCTTCTCTTTGTTGTCCCTGCTTGCCCCAGTCTGTGCTCCTGCACATTTCCGCCTCCTTAAGCCTAAGCCTAGGTAGAGCAGATGACAGCAGACCTGGGCCTCCTCTCAACGCAAGGGAAAAACAACGTTAAGAAACCTGCTCGGGCCGATTGCTTCTCCTTGCTCCATTAAAAGCAGAATTGATGCAGCAGCTCGCACATGTCAAATATCAACACACAGGATGACGCACCAGAGCCTCTGGTCAGCACGTTCACCCTCTTCTCCAGCTGCACGTCTTCAAAGTGGAGAAACAGCCTTGCTGCTGCCTCCTTCTCCAAAAAGCCTGTGGCCAGGAGCCAGGTGAAGCAGCAAGAGAGGAGAAAGCAGCTTTTTCGCCTTCTTTCCCCTCAAGCAAGGGAGGATGAGGCCTTAAGCAGCAGGTTAGCCTTCTCATCAAAGAGCAATGCAAGCCTTTTACGGTACTCAAATTGAAAATAAAACCGATCTTCCATCATACTGGAAGAGTTCAGGGCAGAAAAGACACATTGCCTGCTGCCCACTCAGCAGTCAGGATGAGGCAAGAGAGCGGTAAAAAGAAAAATACAAGCCTGGAAAAGCTTTCGAGATTTTAAACCACTTCCTATTCCAGACTAGAATTTTATGAAATAAAAAATAAGAAAAACAAAGAAGGAGAAGGAGGAGAAGGAGAAGGATTAGAGCATAAAAAGACTTCTTTCCCTGAAACAGTCAGAATAACAGGAGAGCCAGGCTGGTCAGCCAGAGGCTAAGATTATTCATTCACATGGGACATAGCCAAGTGAGTTTTCAGAGACGTGTCTGCTCCATTTGGCTCAGGAGCCCAAATCCCACTCTCCGGTACCTTCTCCCCACCACAGCACCCATTAGTCTGGGGCAGCTCTTTTTGACCAAGACTACTGACCAAAAATGACACACATTTTCCTGTAAGGAGTGCTGATAAACCAATCGATTGGAAAATTCCTAAAATATCCACAAATGTTCTAAAAACGAATTCACATGATTCAGCTTAGGCTTTCACTCAAATTTATCTCCCCGATGGCTCTAACAAACTCCAGGTTTCTCTCCAAAACTCCTCTTTAGATTTGCTCAGAAATCTTTCAGCCAAACTATATGATTAGTTTCCATCCCTTAACCTTCCTAGTTACTCACGGCATGAATATGGAACGAATTTATAGCATTCCTATCCCTTAATGAAATGCAAAGATCCTGCGCGAAAAGACGCGTACACAGATTTTGGAGTAACACACGCACAAGCAACGCTCGCATATGAATGACATACACAGTCGAGTAAGGAAATCATGTCATCTGTAATTCATACCCAAGACTTCAGGTATCAAAAAACTGCATCCGAAGCAGCTGGTGGTCTCCTATTACCATGCTGGCTGCAGCAAGCTCTTCACATCTCATTAACAGCATAATGAAGGCTCAATCAAGGATACAGTCTATCAAGATTGCCAAACATAGGCATACGGAAGCGAGACTCGAAAGATTCGCTTGCACAGAGGTTTTGATTGTTTAGATCTCAAAACTGGGAACAAAAATTTGCCACAGAAAATATTGTCTAACGAGCAAATGGCACACAGGCATAAAGATCAAACCCTCAAAGTGCTCAGAAGGCATCACACAAGGAAGGTGGCACCAAGCAGGTTACGCACACTGCTCATTTCCACAGGTGGGGCTTAAAACCATCAAAACAACTGCAGCGTTGAAGCCAGAGCCAGAAGATGCGATCAGGATGGGGACACGCATGCTTGCACTGATGACCAAGTCTGCTTTGCATATGTAACACAATTAGCACTAAACTCAGCAGCTTTATTTCTCATGTATGCAGTAATTATGATTCAATAGGGCTTCATAATGTTCTCTCTAATTACTGATTATATCTCTTTGTATATTTTTATATGCACGTATATATTTATATATTTTCAAACAGTTGGCACCAATGTATTCAGACAAGATCTGAGGAAGAAAGGAGGATGCTGGAAGAAGTAACCAGCACACAGAGGGGGTCAACACCAATCTGTTGATGGAGCAGCAATGGCAAGAGCAGTGAGCCTGGCCCTCCCACGCCCCAATCCAAGCTGGGGTCCCAGATAGGGTGAAAAACTCTCCTTGGCAAATGTGGCTGCCAACAGCCATTCTCCAACCTTTTTCAGCCTGTGGGCCCTTAAGCATCCTTCCACAGCAGCTCAGACCCTGCTAGAAATGTCACGTTTCTGCAAACTTCCCTGCCCACGGTCCTGCTGCTGCCAGAAAAAAAAATAAAGGAGGATCACGCATACATGCATTTTTCTTCACTGGGTGAGGGAGATGAGTTTGCTCACGGAGGGATCAGGGAAGCCCAATATGAAGTACAAAATGGGAGCTGGCAGCTGCAAGGATGAAATCTAGTGAAAAAGCAAGACCTTGAAGGATAAGCCCACCCCTGTCTTGTCTAACTTCATCTTTAGCTGCTCCTCCTTGAGTAAGAAGTTGGAAAGCGCTGGCACACAGGGACGGCAACTATTCAGTCAATGAACACAGCCTGCATGGGGTCTTCAACACCTACAGAAATCAATGGCAACATCTTTCTACCTCAGCCCGTGTCAGATTATTCTCGCGGCAATAACAGAGGCATAAATACAAGGAGCAATAAATGAGCAAACTATTGTGAACAAGCACAAAACCTTTCTGCGGTGTTCTTTGTGGAATTAGCAGCGAATGCAGTTAGCTGGGCTCCTAACCAAGCACAAGATGGTACATGCACGGTGGTTCCTCACTGCAGAAGCCGCTCACTCTCATGAGGACGTGCAGGAGCGTGTTGCCACCCACTCCACATACATTATTTGAAACTACTGCCCTAAATGACTGCATGTGAATTTTGATTCAAAACAAAATCAGGTCTCAAACATCACCTAGATTAGGAAGGGTAAGTTACCTAAAATCTGTCAGTCATTTATCCCCTCTGTTTTAACCATTATCTCTGTTATTATCAGATCTTCCTCACTTCTAGCCCTGGCCAGAATTAAGTTTACGACTTCTGCTTTCCGTGGCAAGGAGAGATGAAGGGGCAGTGTACAGCCTAGCAGTGTGACATGGGAAGGACAGGGTGACAGCCAGCAAACGTCAGAAGGACAGAAACACCAAAAAGATGATAAATTATTTCAAGTGGTATAAAAGCGGTATAAAAAAAAATTAAAATATTTCCTGCTTTGGCAAGGGGGTTAGACTCAATGATCTACTGAGGTCCCTTCCAACCTCTACCATTCTATGGTTCTATGAAAAGTCATAAAAATAAATTGCAAAGGGAAATTTTACACCAAAGAATGTTATTTCTTGAGGCCAAGGTCCGTGATATTTCACTGTGGCAGTCTCCTAAAAGAAGCAGTGCCCTGTTTTCAGGAACTGCAGAATCAGAAAGAGTACACAGAGCGTGGAGAAGATGCTGGGCTGCTGCAGGGACCAGAAAATGGACAGGCTGATGTACCCAAACCCCTTCTCTGAAACGGAGATCTCATTATAAAGTAGTTTTATCACAAAGAATACAAAAGAAGCCATTTGTAAAGACTCAGATTTCAGCTTAAATGTCTCTGCAAATTAATACACTTTGTAGGAAAAAAACAGCCAAATGTAGTGTTTATTCTAAGCACTTTACTGCCTCAGACTCATTAACACGGTACCTTGCATGCTCCCTTTGTAATGCAAATTGGCTAAAATACTACGCTTCCAATAAAACAATCATATAGACAAGCTCACACTGCTCAAATACCAATTGTAGGTGAAGAAAAAATACACTGATTTTTTTTTTTGCTTAGTACTTGGGCTCTGCACCTAAGTCTTATCTGCATAAGCAGTTTGGGAGAAACCTGCTGCTGTTGCTGCAGCCACCGTAGCACAAAGGAGGAAGATTTCCCACAGCAGCTGATGTAAGCAACTCAAAAAAATGAATTACTACATGCAAAAGCCAAGTGAAAAGACTTTGTAGAAGGTACCTGAAGCAGAGGGGTTTTTTGAGGAACAGAGATCATTACAGGGAGGAAAGGAGATACCCTGAACTTCAGGAGGTCAAACATTGCACCTGCTGGCTGAGCTCCTATTTAACAGGCACCTCCCCAACCCTGCAGTGTATCACCATGAGGGTTTGCTGGGAACACTCACCACGTAGCACCAGGCACGCTGTTTCCAACCTCTGAACTGACCAGAGATAATACACCCATCCAACACGTGGAGATCAGCAGGAGATAAAAAAAAAGCAACCTGGCTAAAGTCTGCAGCCCAACCTGACCCAGATGGTCCACACAGTAAACGATGACTCAAGGTTGGAGAGGGCTGAGGGAAAGGAAAAGTTCCTGGTTTATGACTTACACAGCTGTGGGAAAGGACCAAAACATCACCTTAAAGGCACAATGTTACGATGACTCTCTCCCTTTTCCAATGAACTTCGGGGTTGGAACTTGAAATACCATAGCAAACCTACAGCCAGCTCAGATTCACTATATAAATTGCACTAAACCAAATTCATATACACAGGATAAACGCAGGAACTTTTCTGATCTTTTCCTCCTCCCTCCACAGGTACCAACTACTTTTGTTTCATGATCATCTATAATTGTGACATCTGAAACTAAACTCTGAGCAACTGCTCTCACCCTGTATTTAGTTTTGGAAATCACTGCTTCTTTTTCAGACTTGAAGAAGGGCCCAGAATCCTGGAAATTATTTGATTTTTACAACTAACCAGTTGGCCCAACAGAGGAAGATACTACCTCCAGGTGCAAGTCTTTCCCAGAACTGAGGAAGAAATCAAGACATCATTACCTGAGGTGACAGAAACATCTACACTGGTTTTCACCTGGATTCAGAGCTAAGATGCAGAGATGACCAAGGGGAGGCATCTTAATACGAGGTTTTCTTTACTCTGCAACTGTAAGCCAGATGTACGTCCCAGACCATTTGCCAGACCTGGTTCCTAATCATCCAAATCACACTAAGGCTCTGTTACTGCTGCTGAATCCAGATGACTTCCCCAAGGAAACCAGGTTCAAGGGGGGATGATGCACATGCTCACTGTGATGCACCCACACCACACAGTGTGGCAAGGGCTCAGAGACTGGGAACTGCACCCCAGCACGGCTATCTCGCAGTACAGACATAACCAAAGTGAATCTCACTTCACATGAAACTTTTAAATGAGTAAAAGAAATTAGCAGAGTCACTGGGGAAAAAAAAAGAAAAAAGAAAAGAGAAAATGAAACAGATTGGGACAGGATCTACTATCAAAATAAAACCAAAATAGTAATTCAGTGTATAAGCTTCACAACATGTTAAGAAATTAAGTACTTGTTCAAACAGCCGCAAAGATTTCTCAGATGCATTAGAAGAGCATGAACAGACTGAAACCTCTTTGGCTTTGAAATTTGGTTCATTTGGCACATCCTCCACTTCTGGAAAAAAACAAACAGCAAATGCAGACAAGCCACAGCATGAGCAGCCATGCATTCTCCCACCCACCTGCCTGCAGCCCGACTCAGAGGAACGTATCTGGCTACACCAGCTTAGTTTCACCTTTAAACTCAGTCCTCGGCCTGTCCATTAACATGGTCAATAGCAATGCCAGCTGAGAAACGTCCATCACTGAGAACTCATTTTTACAGGTCATTGGCTACCCAGATAACAACAGCTTCTGGCCATTACTGACCTCTCTTCGACATGAACCGCTGATTTCCAGAAGAAAGATGAGCCACGAGCCATCCATTTTCTTAATCACAATTAAAACCAAAACCACTCAAGTGTTTTGATACGATTTTGTTTGTACAAAATGTAAGTGTCCAATCATCCTGCTGCATTTCTGGAACGCGAACACTAACGTAATAAGAATCTGAACGCATTCAGTTCATCTACTGAGGCAGGGAGCACCTTATTATAAGCACATGCTGTTGACCAGAAATTAGCATCAGAACAGTTCGGATAACAAAATGTTCTGCTGCATTGACCCCCAAGTAAAGTGACAAAACAGATTCGGACAGGTGTGGCTTATGGTGGAAAAATTAACTCTGATAAAGAAAAGAATAGAATGCCCTTTAGATGTGTTCCATTCTCAAAGTCATTAAGATGCAAAAGGAATTTTTAAAAATGCCATCTGCATAAAGCTCAACCACACATAAGAAAAAGCAAACAAACCTGCCTGGACGACTGGCTGTTTGCAGCACTGTTTGTTTTAAGGGGTCCAACAAAATTGGATTCTTTAGTTGATCAGCCCTGCTCCTCCTGTACTACAGAGCTAGATGATGCTGACAGGTCTGGGGGTTTTAAGAAAAATGGAGCACCACAACACACACCAATGTCCACATCAAAGAAAAAAGTATACAATCAGTTATTTCCTCTTACAAATCTATTAAGTATTTGCCATTAGCAAAGATTCTCAGTCAAGAGAGACAGACTGCATCATGTTTGACTCCAGTAAAATGTCTCCCGAGAAAGTCTGCCTTGATCTAAAATTCTCAAACTTGGGTTATAATTCCCAGTCATATTTACAGGAATCTGCTTCCTCCAGTTTCCTAATTGAGACTGCATGGCTTGAAATATGCCCATCAGCTATCATATGACTGCCGATCTACTTGACTAAGAGATACACACTCCCAAGCCGCAGAAAATAATTAGGCACTCCAGATTTTCCTGCAGCTTCCTGATGAGCAATGACAACAACCAACATCAACAACTGAGACCACTGGTCACAGCTCCTGTACCTCGATGTGAGAATGATTCATGGACTTGCTACCACAATAACCATCAAGATACATGGAAATTACACAATAAACCCACAACCGGCTGCATGCGTCCAGTTTCCACTCTGAGCTGGACTGCTCTCCTACTCACCAGGCTCTCGGTCCTTAGTGGATATGCACTCTTTTATGGATTCTGTTATGCCAAGACTAGCTGCAGTGGGGAGCGGGCCGAGCAAGGATTCTAGTGCAGGTGGTCTTACAAGAGCTTCATTGCCATTTTTGCATTCCCCATCGTTACTTTTTACTCTGTCCTTCTCATGAACTTCATTATAGAAGTCCTTGTTTAAGTGATTAGCAGCTGCTTCCAGTTCCTCATCTTCTGCCTCCTCCTCTGCAGGTATGCTAGAGGCATTATCTTCTATAGTATCTGTAAGGTAAAAAAGAACCCAATAGATCATTGCATACCATTTCTTACAGAAACTAAATATACAGAATTCGCTTAATGAATAAAAATCTTTAGAGAAGACCTGTAGAAATACACAATATTTTAGTACAACGTATGAATTCATGGAGTTTCCAGATGCTCTTCAAATTCATTACCATGACTATTAAAATGTATTTCTATGAATACAGCCATCATGTAAAATAGAAGTACTGTGTTACCAAACTGTGGTAGGTAAAAGGTGGCTACTTACTGGCATAATTATAAATGAAAAATAGGTTGATCAACCTGTACAAAACCCTTCTGTATCACTTAGCCAACTGCGAGATTCAGTGACAGAAGGGATAAGATACTGGTCCACTGCTCTTTCAGTGATGAAAAGGAACATGCTCAGGTGCCGTTGCCAAGCTCATACAACACCAGGAAAGAAAAACAACTGAAATCATTAATGAACTGTCGTTGTAATGAACAATGTAGTTGTTTTGAAGACTGAGATGAACCAACTAATTGGCAGAGAAAACCCCAAAGCAATAGAGGTCTTCTACTACAGAAGTGTGTGTGTGTGTGTATATATGTATAATCACAGAATCATTTAGATTGGAAAGAACTGCTAAGATCAAGCCCAACCATTAATAAGATCACATTCATCACAGTAAAGTTCATACACTTAAGACTGCCTGCAGGAAATAAACCCACTATTATTTACGTAGTCTCAAGATTTTACCCACTTACCATCTTTACTGAAATTTGCAAATACGCCTTTTGCTTTCGGTCTACTGTTTTCTAATTCAATCTCTATTTCATCTTGATAGCTTGATATTTCACCTGCGGTGATGAAATAAAAATAAAACTCAGCAATCACTGATGCAATGTTGAGCAAATGAGTGATATGTTACAATAAACTCTACACATACCTTCAAAATCTTCCAGCTTTTTTGACAATGCCTTCTCAAGCTGAAATTAAAGTAAATAAAATAAATGTGAAATTACTAAAAGAACCCAACTTTGTACTGTTCGTGAACTGCAGAGACACAGAATCATAAGGTATTTTAAAAGCAGTAAGTACGTTTCAAAAGCCAACTCAAATTACTCCACAGTGTCAGTCAGGTAAGACAGACAAGTTTTAATACATACTGACCAATTTAAAATGTTATCTCACCCATCTCTATACTACTTCAAAAGGAATCTTCACTCTGGCAAGCTGCAAATAAAAGGTCTCATTCTTCAGCAGTCAGATTCTATGACTGCATCTTTAGATGTGAGCAAAAGCAAGGGCAGCACTGAAACTACAGTGCCCAGGCCAGACATGGCACACAGGTGATGCCAGGGTGAAGTACTGACCTATAGCATCTAGCAGGTTCTTGAGAACATCATAAACACACTTACAGACCTTTAAATGATAGCAGATTTAGAACAGGAAAAACAAAACCCCTGAAAAACTGTGATGGTAATAAAAGCTCTTCTAGTGTCAGCTTTAGTTCATGCTTTCTAAAGAAATGAAGCCACATGAGAACTAATCTCTGTGGAAGCAGGTGCTGCACCACACAAAAAACCCCAGCAGTCTCATTAAAGTAATTAGGTTATTGTTTTAATAAGTGTTTAAAAAAAAAGGTTAGATGTAATGGCACTTCTCCTGATCACGGGTATCACATTAAAAACAGCACACAGGTTCTGATCCAATTACAGGGCTTACACTTTTGCAATCCTGATTTTGCCAGAAGCGTGGCCAGCAGATTAAGAGAGGTGATTCTGCCACTCTGCTCTGATGATACCTCATCTGGAATACTGTGTTGATTCTGGAGCCCTCAGAACAGGAAGGACATTGACCTGATGGAGCAGGTCCAGAGGAGGGCCAAAAATATGATCAGCAGGCTGGAGCACCTCTCCCACAGGAGAGAGGCTGAGGGAGCTGGGGCTGTTTGGCCTGGAGAAGGCTCCAGGGAAACCTTATAGGGACCTTCCAGTACCTGAAGGGAGCTTATAAGAAGGCTGGAGAGGGGCTGTTTACAAAGCTCTGTAGTGAAAGGACGAGGGGTAATGGCTTTAAATTAGACAAGGGTAGATTTAGATCGGATGTTAGTAACAAGTTCCTTACCATGAGGGTAGTGGAACAATGGAACAGGTTGCCCAGGGAGGTAGTTGAGGCCCCATCCCTGGAGACGTTCAAGGTCAGGCTCGATGAGGCTCTGAGCAACCTAGTCTAGTTGAGGATGCCCCTGCTCACTGCAGGGGGATTGGACTAGATGACCCCCAGAGGTCCCTTCCCACCCAAATGATTTTATGATCCTTGCTAACCAGGCTGGAAGAGTACATAGCGCACATAAAGCACAGACATTAGCACAGCTACTCAAGACCTCCAAGCCACAAGCTCAGCTTAACTTGTCACATGAGAGCCTCCAGTTTTGTAAGGACAAAAAGATGTGATGCTTTGGCAAAAGGTCAGAGCACAAGAAGGGAAACACACATGCGGCAGGAAAACAAGTCTAAAGGAGAGGACAGTGCATGGGGTATCTGCATCAGCTTGCAGAGCCCTCATCTACGATACAGCAGTTATGGGCTGAGCACCAAACACTGGTAGGTTGCAAAACACAGAAACTCAAGCTGGTGCTTGTTTACTTGACCATCCAGACGTCCTCATCTGCACTAACAGAGCAGTGACTCTGTACTTCCCACAGAGGCTGGCTAAGGTGGTAGACATACTTCAAAAGCTCATCAGGGGATGTTTAAAGCTACATTTGAAGCTACGTATCTGAAAGAGTACATCTCTCTGGAGAAATGAGCAAAAATGATACAGAAGAAAAGCATATATGGTTTGGTGGAGTTTTTTAACTGGGAAGCTACCCCTTTGCCTGTAAACCAAACCAAAAAAATTCCTTCAGTTAATGAGTATTGTATGCACTAATGCTCACCCTTCTCTTCAGAACCTCAAAATAAACTAAACCTTATCAAAGACTGGTCAGGTAGGATTTAGCAGTAACTGATCCAAAAAGGAATATACAGAGAGAAGAGAGAAATACAGAGAATATTTGATTCAGAATTCACCTGCTGTATCTTCAATTTTTTCTGACCAGCTGTAAACGAGGGAGGATCACATTCTTCTTCCAAGTCAATCTTCATAAACTCATCTATGGTTAGCTGACTTGTTGGTGTATCTTCAAACTCTGTCAACCTACCAAAGCATACAGCACATTACCATAACATCTTTAAGAACTCCTTTAAAAGCAACAACATTTGTCAAACTGCTAAGTTACAGAATAAACATGTCATCCTTAGAAAGCCTGGCTCAAATACAGACTACATTAAAACTGAAGTGATACTAATTGTCTCATCTGCTGCAAAGAAAGTATCTTTTCATATCACAAATTAGCTTTTGATTTATTAGAGTACGTAACACACACTTTTTTGATGAACAAAGATTGAACTCAAATATTGCAGCTCTGACGGTCAATTAAGTGTAGACTGACAAAACTAAGAGGAGAAACGCAGCTCATTCCTCCTGTCTCGTTGCTTTTGTTATCAACAACAAGAACAACAACAAAGCAGATTCCCAAACTAAAATATATGCCATCATAGTTTAGGAGTACACTCAAAAATATTCCTGACATGGCAGCATGATTAATTTATGCAAAGCAAATGTTCAAGTAACATATCTTCAAGCAGACTGGAAGAGGGACAAGAGGTAGTCTTCCCAGGACACACAAAAGCAGTAGCAAAATAAAGGGATCGTCTGCACATTGCATAGATGGAATAGATGAAGGGATGTAATTTTACAATAATATGTTTTGTATTTGTTTTATGTTTGCATTTTAGAAGTTCCTACCTATGCGAGAGATACGACTAGTTCCATGGGGAATTGCCATGAAAGCAGCTGAATCTTTCAAATGAACTGAATCCTAAATGAGACCATGTTGTCACAACTTCATCCCCAAATTTCAGCATTTTATACAGGTGGTTGAGAATGAGCACATCCATTTCACAGATGGAGAAAGTGAGACAAAAGGTTAAGTACAAAGCCAGGTCAGGAAATGTCTGGCAGAATGCTTTTCTGACAGAAAGTGCCCTTTTAATAATATCAACATTTTCCATGGGAAAATGGCAATGACGGGTCTGCAGCTGCTTCGCTGGAATATTCCCATCTTCCAGAGGAAGCAAAACTGACAACAGCTTCCATCTGCAAAAGGAAACTAAAAGCAGTGATTCAGTAATCCCAGCACAGGACCTTTCAGCATTTCTTCCCCGCTTCAAATCACAGTTGTGGTTTTCTCCTCTGCCTCTGATTGCAACAATGCTCCTTCCAAAGAAGGAGTTTTCTCTGGGACAGAAATTCAGTTTCCAGTCAACTCCAGAGTCAAAGTCAGGTGCACAAAGCCACACTCTCTTCCTATATCCTCATCAGCGTCTGTATTTCTTCTTTTATAAACTCAGGACTATGATAAGATAGTCCATATGAAGGGACGCAGGCATTCCGTAACTTCAGGACACTTTGCCAGGAGACACCCGGTTCCCAGTGCACTGGCCACAGGGCATGGGTAGCATCTCAGGCAGTGAAATGCACAGGGAGAGTTGGGTATCCAGGTAAAACCAACAGCAAGCAGCACACTGAGCCCAGGCATGGCTACGGCGACCAGAATCAGTGCTGCTGAGGAGAAAGCCTCTGAAACTTAGTCTCGCTTTTGGAGTGCAGGGTTCTCCACGAAGCTCCAAATTAGCTGTGTATTTGAGAGTGACTGACAGCCCAAAACTCTCCCTCAGAGTACCAGGGACCAGATCCCTCCTCCTCCCTTTCAGATCAAATTGGAGAGGAGGATGCAGTTGGCAGCAGCAGTACCCAGCTTTTAATTAACAGACTGGAAATCTTTCTCGGCGTTAACAGGCTTCCAGCGTACATTACCCATCTTCCAGGAGGGAGTTTCATCTACCAGGATAGAGGAAAAACTGGGCTAGGCCACTGTTGTTTTTATTTTAATTCAGGATTCATTTAATGCCAAATCCATGCATCACTTCAGGAGCATGTATCTGCCCCGGCCACCATCATTAAATTACAGTCATCCATCACTCCAGGTATGAATCACACGCTCACAGGTAGTCCCACTTCAGCAAGATTTTTCCTCCCGACACCCTCGCCTCATTAAAATGTTATTCTCCTCCCACTGTAAAAAGCAAACACACGCTTTGGCAAAGATGTCCAGTTTGTTTACCCCACACTTACTCCAAGTTTGAGATGGGCAGCCAGACACAGAGCGCAGCCAAAATAGCAACATCTCCAGGCATGTGGTGCAACACAGAAAACACCAGTAGCAAAACCAGTCACTCATGAGGCAGGGTTAGGGATGAGATGATCACGCTTCGGTTCCAGCACCTAACCCTGTGTACATCTCTTTGCGGACACTTGAGGCTCTGTCTGTCCCTCTCCTTGTCCACCGTGTGTCGTGTGACTCACATCACGTACCCTGCACTGTCAGACGTTAGCCCGTGGGTGAGCCAACGTGCCAACAGCCGGCATGAGCTTCTGCTCCGGCACCAGCTTCAGCCCTGAGCAAAAACAGCAGCACGAGTCTCTCCTAAGACCTTCCGTCCATCTGCACCAGGACAGGGCAGAGCTACTTTGTGTTTGCTGGTGGTGCTATCGCGGAGCTCAAACCCATAGCACGTAACGGTTCAACCATCCAACACAGCTCCCGGCATCCAGTCTCACGGCCGTGCCTTCCTCCTGCTCAGCCCTGATCCAAGCCAAACGGGGTGAGGACTGGCCACCCGGCTGTGAGGGCTGCCAGCGTGACAGTACAGGCACAGGCTGATGGCAAGTCCAAATTTAGAGCAGCACATTATTTCTCCACTTCTTGACAGTCTTAACCACAAGGTTTTCGCCTTCCTCCTGAAATGAAGAACCATTCCTGACGGTCAGGATCACAGCTTGAGCAGCATCTCTGTGGGAGAGCGAGCTGCTCCGCAGTTTCTCCTTTAACTTGATATAAATAAATACCTGCGTTTGCCAACCACTTGCCTGCCTCAACATTTTACATTGGCTGATATCCTGTCTACATATTTTTTAAACATTTCTTTAATTTTATCCAGTGTTTGGACACATGCCAGCAAGGCAACAAACTGATGAAGGCAGCAGTTTATGCTGCATGAAAGAAGGTAACAAAGGTTTGGCGGTTAAGAAAAACTGATTCAACCTTAACTATAAGCACAATCATTTCAGGAGCGAGGGAGTGCCCTTGTTAAAAAAAAAATATATATATATAGCTACGGGCTATTATTTAGGTCCCACATGAAAATGGTATCCAAGTTCATTTTGCACTTTTGTTAATCTGAAAAAAAATCTAATAAGAGTTGCCATTTCAAGTTATGCAGCACAGAAGGAGGAAAATAAACAGATATACAAATTAAGATATTATTTCCTTGGCACGAATTCAAAAAAGCTCTAAAAATTGAAATTTGGCAGCCAAGTATTTTCTATTTATAGTCAAAGCAGAGGCAACCACTACAGCTCAGTCTAAGGTTTAACTTCCAGTATAAACCCTCCTCTTACAGTTTCTCACAGCAAACTCTTTCAAGCAAATTCCTTTGGGAGAAAAGTTTTTCCAGAGCTTGGTGTCATCTGCCCCTAACCTCAACCCTTTTTTTCAAAGAAAAATTTCCATGGCTTTTGTTTCATCCGTTTATGGACAAAACCACACCTCGTCTTCTGATAAAGCACTTTTGTGCCCAAAACAGTAAACCGATTCTGTTCACACTTAATTTAGCTCCCAATAAGGGAAAATGGGTCAGTCATTTTGAAGTTAGGAGCAACGGGGTTTTTTTACATTGTTTTGTTTCAGGGATACTATCCAGTAGAGACTTATGAATCCACTCTACAGCCAAGTTAAAAAAACCTCCTGTGTGCAGCTTGCTGCTCGGTTTTTACGTTTCACTGAAATTCTGCAGCAGTGGGGTGCAACAAAGCACGTCAGAGAACAAGGTCTTCTGGAGCCCAACTCACAAATGTTTCAGGAGTCTGAGTTCAAAGTCCAAAAGGGACTTCTGAGCAGAGATTATTTAGGAAGAGCCACAGTGTCCTCCAACACATACACGATCAGCGTCTGGCTCTAGAAATCAGGCAGCATAATGCAAAAGTAGCTTGTGTTCTATACAGAAGGGCAAATAAATAACTTCAGAGACAACTGGGTTTTTTAAAGAGTGAATATGAAATTTAGCCTCGGCCGTCAGCCTTTAAAAGTTACCTATTGTGAGAAGTCTTCTAAAAGTACTTGTAATATTTTATTAATGGACTTTAAGAAGTAGTAAGTTGAATATTGGCATATTGTTAGCAGAAATACAGGAAAAAACCACCCCACCTTACTGCAAGATAAGCTGGTGGCAGTAATTAAATTCCCTTGATTTTTCCCAAATTAACAATATGATTAAATCCCTAAATAGTAACTTAGATGATATCTACATTATCTGAACTGTAATATCAATTACAAATATTCTATTAATAGATCAGCTGACATGACAACTCCAACATTTGCAAACTCTGGAATAAAAAGCGATTTACTTTTGTATCTTGGCGAAGTACCAAACTATTGCAGCATATCCTTGTTGTTTTAACTTACTGTTCATCGGCGCTGCCTATCACCCTAAATCTGTGCACTCACTCTAGGAGAGATGTTTAGGTCTCACGTTGATGTGGCAAACCATCTCTACTTCTTATATTACAAATTTAATAGTCTATTGCATCATCCTTCTCTCCTCATTCTTCTCCAAGCCATACAAAGTTTATGCATGAACTATTTATGGACGTATGCAAACTCATACTCCAAGAGTGACACTTAATACAGAACATGTATCAGAAATACTTATTAAATGCTTCCTACACGACATTAGAAAAAGTTTTCCAGTGCCCACCAGCACGTAACTAAACAGACGTGTCATCTTTTTTATGTAATCATTGCAGAATCATAGAATCATAGAGAGGTTTGGGTTGGAAGGGACCTTAAAGATCATGTAGCTCCAATGTCCCTGCCATGGGCAGGGACACCTCCCACTAGACCAGGTTACTGGAAGGCGTCCCTATAGTATATAGTACATATATAGTATTTAGGTATTAGGCATAAATAAAGGCATTTTAAAAGCCTGTATGAATGAGTATCTCATTACTAAAGGTAAGGACAAAATCAAAGATGATTCAGTTACCGTGGTTTTACAACCTGAGCTGTGCTAAATTGGTCCGTGTTCTCAGCTCAATGTAACTGTAAAGAGAAATATTTTCACTTCGACAACTTCCACGGTGTTCTACACTAATACATTTCACCTCTTTTTCAGTGGACTGAGATTGTACACAAACAGTCATTTACTGCAAATTAATTGGTGACTGATAATTTATGGTGCTCATTTGCTGGCAACAATCTGTCGTTTTTCTAAGTAATAAAGAACGGATACTTTGAAAGATTTATTGTACTAAATAAAAGCACCCATTAGAATCAGTTGGTTTTACTTGCTCACACCAAAACAGAGATGTAAAATTACCACTAATTCATTAGCATACATTTTAAAGCCCTGATTCTGCAAACACACATGCAGTTAACTTGGGTTAACACTTGTACACATGGTTAGCCCACTAATAACCCCACCAACAGATGTCCCCAGCCATCACAGAAGCCCACCAGTCTAAACCACCCGGAATTTTTTGTTGTTGATGGTTTTTTTCCCCTGATTCAAGCATTCACACCATGCTAATGAAACAAAATGCTTTAGCATTCCTTAAAATTTAGTTTCGTTAGTGTGGTTCCTCCACTGCAGTCTGTCAAAACTGCTTTATGATCTCCTGGAAAAGAAAAATAGCATGCTGCTTAATTTCTTACCAACCATTCAGATGCGGGAAGTCAAACACAGAGAAAACGGTTTACAGGATCTAGGCCTGAGTTAGTGCTAAAATAAGTTAATTATTGTTTCAAAAGTAACAGATACCAAATAATTTTGAAATATTTTTTAAATGAGTACAAGTACTACAGTATATTAGAAATCTAATGAATGTGTTAGCTTGCTAGCTGCATAGAAGCTGGATTTATAAAAGGAACATTGTTTGTGAAAATAGATTCCTCAACAATAAAACCTTTCTCCTTAAAACAGACAATCCTACATACACAGGTATGCAACACCAACCCATGCAGATCGAGTTCTATTTTACTCACCACGCTAGAAAGATTCCCCGAAACCATCTATAAGCCACTTGAAATTATTTAACTCAGGACATAAAATATTTCTCAATTTACTTCCTTAGCCTATCACAACAATGGCCAGGGAAGGAGCTTCAGAGGAGCTGAGCCGAGATCAGAGCTGACGCCACCGCAACCTCTTTTGCGCGACGTAACTTCCCCAGTTTTCTGAAAGCTTCTCTCCACCCCACACTTGGGCAACTCCGACATACTGCGCATCCTCTACCCTTCTCCGTGCTCAAATATCTCAAGTTAACAGCTTTCACTTAATTCATCAGATACCTCTCAGGGGATTTTAGCGTGGCTTTGTTTGGATCGCAGCCGAACACAGACTTATTCACGCCTTTCCCTTCAGCCCTGGCCTTGATACAGCTTTGGTATTTTGGAAAACATCATCTCAGAGCCACCTCGCAGCTACGTGCGTCCCTCTTAGCGTCTCTTCCCATCCTGACTCTGGACTCACGTATAAACTCGCCCCTCACTTTGCCTGCCCTCACAGGTATCTACCCGGCTTGAGACTGCACTGGGAGTTTGGACACGAGGTCTGCGTGGCAATATATTGCAGAAACGGATGTAAGGAAATCTGCAGGCAATACATTTTTCTCTATGCATGAATCGTTAATTTTCCCAGAAAATTACCAACGCAGTCATTGAAAGAGCTGTGGCTGGGTCCCCAGGACACGAGCAAAGGAGCCCATTTACAAAAGTCCCCGCAGTATCGCCAACTGGTAAATGGAGTTCCTTCGTAACAAGCCTTGTCTTTCTTCCCCCAAAATGCTCTTTTGTTGTGAGAAAAAACATTCACCTCAAAAATGAGCCCTTTAAGCCCATTCTGGCCTTTCATTCCAATTCCTTCTAAATTAAGCTTTACTTCTTCTGAAGTTCGTCACCAATAGGCATTTGAACAGATAGTACTTTACGAGAAGAAATATTTTTTATGTAAAAAGCAGCTCAATTTAAAGATAAAGCGAGTAACCCATAGAAGCAAACTGCAAGTGTTAACAAAGATAAGCTGATTTTTTATTATTATTTCCATTGAAGACGTGTCTAAGATCTTCAAACAGGCGTAAGGGCCACACAGTGTTAGATAAAGCACAATGGACAAATGTCACAAAAATTATTCTCGGTGTAGATAAGATAGAATTTCGTATGCAGAGAAACTGTGCAATAGGTGAATAAACAGATGAAGGGGCAGAGTTTATAGAGGTTAAAAAGGCAGTAGCAAGGACAGGTGCATTTAACACAGGCACAAAAGTGAGGATTAAACTAAGTAACAGGGTTGGGTTTATTAAAAGTTAATTTCTGCTATCTCCACAGATGATCACATAGAAAATAACAATTTGACTAATTAGTTAATATTTGTACAGTACTTTGAATACATAAAGTGATATATAAGTTAATATCATTTCAATTAGACTGGAAATGAGATAGAATTATCAGTGCATTTATTAATATTTAATATATTCGCTTTCAACAACAGCAACAAGCTTTACATTTTAATTGTGTGCTTCAAACCACAAAGCCAGCAGGCCCTGTGAAGTAACTACAAAGTTTTCTTAACAAGATCCTACAAAAACACATGCGTACCAATAATAAACACATACTGGTTTTTAATCAAACAGATGGTTAAATTAAGAACTCTTGATTCGAAGCTGAGTGACAAGGTCCATGGGCCATGCTTTGTCACTTTTTTGTTCCCAAAGAGATTCCCTCCATCATCAGGTCATTCATTTATGTGACCTGCAAATACGTCACATTTTTTGTGAACCTCCTCCTAAGAGTTACTCCTCTGGCACACAGAGGTGAAAGAGGTGACAGACCACAGGCACGTAGGGCTTGGTACTCTCCAGCTGATGGACAACAGGGTGAACTTTTGCACAGCTGCAGCAGCTGCACTGCACAGGATCAGAAAGAACATCCTCCTCTGGGAAGGGCTGCCACCCCTTGCTGAGGGTCTTCCCAAAATGGGAAGCCAAGTAGGACTTTCTTAAAAAGCATCACTCCTGCATCCTCAGCCAAGTCAGTGATCAACAACAGCCCTGTCCCCTCAGGCTGCTGGGCTGCCTCTGCAGGGCAGGAGGAGAAGGCACTTGGTGTCAGTGCCACCCCTTCCCTTGCAGAGATTTCTGTTAGCACCGAAAGCCAATCCATCTTCCAACAGCCTGTGCTTCCTCAGGAGCCACGTAGCTAAACCAAATCATACAGCAGAACCTGCAGGCTGGAAGTCTGGGTGTTACACGGACTCCTGTTTGTTTTCACTTCAAAAGCTGTCAGGGTAAAGCCATCAGTAGTGACTGCAGCATCTCACTCTGTCCGCTAGCGAGTCTTCACACAACTACACTCACCACCTTCACAACGCACAAAGCAGCAGTAGCTCTTTACGAATCAGAGTAACTACAGCAATAATTAAAAGGAAATGAAACTGTGCATCAAACTGAGAAGCAAAGATATTTTTAAGAACGTGAAACAAATTCTTTTTAAGTTAGGCAACCTCTACTCGACGGCATTTTGAGAGGAATTTTTCAACAAGGAAAAATCTAGAGTGCAAAAAGAGGTATTCAAAGGTATTTTTTTTATTTGCCTTCGTTAAATACTATATAGCATGCTCTTATTTGAAAAACATCAATCAAATTTATAGATTCGTGATAAATACAGTTGTAATTATAGCTGCCTGAAAATAATTCAGCTGTCACGTTTACCCTGTCAAAGTAAATAACGCTGTCATTTTCGTTGATGTGTGTGACTTGAGTAAACATTTCAAAGCATGAATTTTGAAGTAAGATTTCTTCGCTTGAAACAATTGCTCAAATTAATTTTCCTTCCAACTCCAATTCATTATGCTTCTTTTCTTAGTAAGAACAAACTCTTTAACTATTTAACCAAAGCACCTTGAAGTAGATTGCGGGAGCCTAGAACATTAATCATACATAACGCACACTAAAACACATGACCTGTTGACCAAAGAAAAAAATGTGGCATCTGTACTGCTCCATCTTTATAGCTGTAGTACCTTTAAAGCACTTCAAAGCTTTAAATTTAACCCTATACCAATCAGGCATGGCAGGGAAATAGCATCGCTCCTGTTCAGATGAAATCTGGGGTTAAAATATTTATCACAATTAAGAAGTGAATATTATTAACAGGTATTAGACTCAGCTGGATGTGCTTATGCTGGTCTCAGCAAGATGAAAAGAGAGACACCAAGGGAGCTTTCTGGACAGACCTTGGTGGAATAAAGTTCCAAAACTACTGGTGGTACACAGATTTCCAACTAGGGGCAACAGAGAGCATGATATTTCACAGTTAGGTCATTTTTTGTTGAATTTACAGGGAAAGAAAATGTTACAGATTTTCAAAACTAAAATGAGGATAACTGGGCGAGTGCTTACTTTATCAAAATACGGAAAATATTAGAGGATCTTAGAAAAAAAAAGCCAAAGGTACTTGGTGAACTCCCACTTTCAGGTTCCCATTCTGCTGGTAATTCCACTTCAGACCCCTTCAGTGAACTTATCATTAGGCTCGCTGTGCCGTCTTCTATTTATTAGCAGTGCAACACTATCAAACACAAATATTTCAGCGAAGTATTTTGAGAAGTTCTGTTCTTAGGCAGCTAAAGGACACGACGTTTCAGCAACATATTCTAGATTGAAAAAAACAAACTCGCAGTACAACCTGAGCTTTGTGAATCAATTATTACTTCTGAGAACATGACAACACTGTTAAGATTCCTGACCCAACAGTTTTTTTGCCTTCAACTCTTCACCTGTTAAACGGGTACAGCGCTCCTTACCATCTTTGCTGAACATTTGAGGCCTTACATAAGAGGCAGGTGTTACCTCTTAAGTATGACCAGCTAAAACATGTACTTATTTTATTCTTGGCACTTCTGAAAAGGAAAATAACCTGATTTTCTCCAATAGACATTCATTTTAGACTACGCCACTTTTCAGTACTGTAAGCGAGAGATAAAAGCAATAAAACTGTACTGACCTTTTCCTTAATGTAGACTCACAAACCTTGACCACTCTGATGACCTCCTTAACAGTACGTCGGAAATCATGCATTCTGGCTGCCACTAGCAGAGCTAGAGAATAAGCAGGGAAAGTCAATGTCAAAAAGAGGAGTTTCCTGAAGAAAAGCACAAAAAAAGGAACTGTACCCTCTTTGTCCATGCCTTCAGCTAAAGAGCTGTAAATATTTCTGCTCAGCTGTGTCCCTGAATGCAGGTGATTGACTTGACTTGTTTACAAACTTTTCTCCCTACCCAATAAAATTTAAGCTGATTGCAAATTGCACCCTGAAAAATTCTGCGCTTTAACATTTGGTAAAGCATGGTCAGCTGCTTAAAACACAGCACAAGAACATCTCACCAATCACGTATTTTCAAAGCTACCATCACTTTAGCAGAATTTACTAGTGCTGAATAAAAAGATCTCCAGCGAAACACTGAATCTGCTTAAGCTATCATCCTCATTGCTGTCACCACCATCACAGTTGCTAGAGCCCAGGTGCTCTCCTGCAAGATCCTCTCTACACCTCGATGACTCGTACCGGCTGCTTCTACATTAGTGTGTGATTCAAAGCACTAGCTCTGGTTTGAAGCATTGCCCACCCTCATCATGCAGCGGCTCTGTGCACAGAACAGCTTTAAGCAGGCAAAAGCGCTTCCTTTCAGAGGAAACTAAACCAGAGCTCTACTTCAGGTATGTGTTTATAGTCCTCTAGTTCCAAATGGGAATATCCAGGCCTGAACTAACAACAGGTCCTTCAAACAACGTATGACACAGACAGTTAGGCCAAGGAATCAAATTAAACCCAACCCAGGGTACACGTCACGGGCTGCATATTGCATGGATGGCTGTAGGGGACTCAGCGCTGCCTGCTTAAATCTATTGATCCATGTCTGTTGAATTAAATCGCTAGCTTGTGTGGTGAATCTGTGTAGTGAATCAAAGACCAGGCTGGTCTCCCATAGAGCCTATACTCCAATTTTTAGCCATAAGCAATAAGCAAGTACTATTAAAAAAAAGAGGCTAGAAAATTCAAGTAAATCGCACAGTCCTGGGTTCCCTGAGACTTGAGTGCTATTTCTCATTCCAGCGTCCACACGTAACATCTTTCAAATAAAACAAAGCGCATACGTGAACTCTGTGACTATCTGCGCTCTTCGTTACTCTGAGCTCACTGGCTGGTACCGACTAGCTTTTAACCCAGCCCTCCCAAACTGGTAGGTTTTTTTGTAAGCACTGTGACAGCAATGGATCTTGGAAAAAGAAGAAGAAGGAGAGGAAAATAATTTCACAGGAAGAGGTCAAAGAGGGCATTCCTTGCATAAGACTCTGTGTAAAGACACAAATCAAAGTGCTTGCACTAATGGTGTCATTTTAGCTGACAAAAAAACCTTTTAGCAGCTAGAGCTTGCAGAGATTGTGGGCGAGAAGAGCACCAGAAAGGAGGCTAAAAAATCCAAAATGTAAGATACAAAGGATCTGAACAAGCCATGTAGGAGCAAGGACAAAAAGGAAGTTTGAGATTCCCAAACTATTTCGATGAAGACCTGTATAATCTGTAGGTGCCTGACAGCACAAAATGCAGAGAACGTGGCATTGTGCAGGAATTGAGGAAGTTCTCATGTTCCCAGCTCCCAGACTGTCCCTTCCAACCTACTATGGGGGAAGCAAAACCCCCAGCATCTGACGTACCTGCCCCGCAGAGCCCGGAGGGCCGGCGGCCGGTGTGCATCCAGTCCCGCTTCATCCTCTGCAACAGCCTGAGCGCCGTCATGGACACCTCGTGGTTCTTATCCCCAAACTCAAGCATGTGTGCAAAACGAGGAATATACAAACACGGATCTGCAACAGAAAGTAAAACAATTATTTCTAATCTCAACCTTTGGTTTAGGAAACGCAGTACGTGAGCAGCAGTACTGCGGGGCTGTTGAGCTTGGCGTGCTTCACGTCTCAGCAAACAACACGAACCGTGCTGCAGGGCCAAATCCCCTGATCACAAAGCTTTAGAAGCACTTTTTTATTTAAACTAAACCAAAATCCTTTCTTGCTTTATAGACAAGAGACTTCTAAAGCACTGCACCAAGTTTTTCTCACACGGTTTTCAGGGTCCAAGGCTGCACAGGCTGATTCTGACTCATGAGCAGTGTTATCAGCATCAGTGAAATGATACACAAAGCAACATGTTCGCAAAAGCTTTTTCAAAACAGGGACGTGACTTAGAACCAAAACTTGTTTAACATCTCCTGCAAAGTAACAAATAAGGTAATTTGCATGTCTCACTTCACACCTAAGCAGGAACTAAGCTTTGAGAAAAATTAGTTTTCTAAAATCCCATTTACCTTGCAATTTTTGTTTACTTACACTTTCCAAGCTAACTCCAGCTCCTTCTCAGGCTCCTATTCCAACACAACAAACCGCTATTTATTACAGACACTAAGGCATACTCCCTCCATCAGTATCAATTGCTGGAACCCAATTAACATTAACAGCGCTATGACAATTTACATCGGCCACGGATCTGCCTCCAGATGTACAAATTTATTTCAAGTGTTGGTGTTATCAGCTTCAAACTAACCAAAATATGTCAGCACGGATTGTGCTTTGCCTAAACCAATTTAAAACTTATCAAACGATCTTGTAAAAGCTACACTTAACACATGTTTACTCTTATTTGAGGTATCAATTTCTCATTTCCTGCCAGCCTTTTATCACTGGACCGAAAATGCATGATGCATGGTAAATTGTTAACTATTAGTCTCAACTCAATTTCCTTAGCTGACCCCCTACGTGGGCACTTAAACTGATAAAGATGAAAATTCAGCTTGAAACGCTGGGACAATCTTACGGATTTACAGTTAATCAAAGCGGTTTCATTTAGCGCCAAGTTCTAACAATGATGGCCTGTTGCTACTCATAATTACGAAGATCCCACCGTTGGTGATTACGCCCGTCAGCCCCACAGAAGCATTTAAATGAAAGCATTTGTCAAGCAAAAACTTCCAGACGCATCTACCTCAATATCAAGGAAATGCCAGAGTGCAGTCACCTCCCAAACATGACGCTAAAAATCAGAATCATAGAATTGTTAGGTTGGGAAAGGCCTTTTAAGATCATCGAGTCCAACCGTTAACGCAGCGCTTTGATGCCAAGTCCATCAAAGGTTTGGAAAAGATTAACCAGTCCCCGGGATTCTTAAGGACAGTTGTTCTGTATTTCCCAGCGTGATTTTGTAAAACTCTACTCAACAGAAACGACCAATCCCAAAACACAACAGCAACAAAAAAACCCTTTCAGAAACGTTAGCCTGGGGTTCAACAGACACTCAAACTTTGCTCTTCACATCCAGAAATGGGTGTGATGTTACAAAGCAATGCCCGGTTTGCTGTCCCATCTCTTCTTACCACAAGAAAGCCCAACTCCAGCTCCTCCAGCTGCGGAACAAGGCAAGACAATCCCCAAATTTCTCTCCCAAGTGGAGTTTCAAGAGCACTCACACATTTGCATTGTCGCTGCTCAGACATTTCTGCCGGCATTCGTGCCCACAGGTCACTCGACAAAACACTGCATATCGTTCATTTTAAATTCTGAAGCTACCAAACAGTCAGCAAATGAATACGCTGGCGGGTTTTGAGTGAAAAGCCTTGAAGAAGCCACAAACAGCCAGGAAGTAACTCTACCAGTATCTAAATTAAATGCAGGGCCAAGGTTAAAAGAAGTAATAAGTATGGTTTTAAATAGATGTAAAGCCCCCAAACCTTGATTTCTTCCCTGGGTAGTAAACAAGCACCGGTGGGGGGCGTTTAGACGCGGTGTTGGGGGATATGGTTTGAGGATGAACTTTGCAGAGTAAGGCTAATGGTTGGACTTGATGATCCCAAGGGTCTTTTCCAACCTCAAAGATTCTATGTTTCTATAAAAAGCAGGTGCTCCATTCTTGAAAAAAACAAAAATGTTTGTCTTGCTGCCTGCTTCATGGTCCCCATTCCGGAAAGCTGGTGAGGTCTGCCCCACTTCATCTAGCTCACAGGGAAAAGTTTTGGTCCCAGGGGTCTCCGTGAAGGCAAATCCTAGAATCATAGAATCTTTGAGGTTGGAAAAGACCCTTGGGTTCATCGAGTCCAACTGTTAACCCTACTCTTCAAAGTTCACCCCTAAACCATCTCCCCCAATACCGCGTCTAAACGCCCTTTAAACACGTCCAGTGATGGGGATTCAACCTCCTCCCTGGGCAGCCCATTCCAGAAGCTGACTACTCTTGCTGTAATTTTTTTTTTCCTAATATCCCGTCTAAATCTCCCCTGTTGTAGTCAGGAACAGAACTCTTTCCTTAAACCTTTTTCTTCTCTCCTTATCCCACTCATCACTTGGAACTTGGGACTTTCAGAAGCAGCTAAGATGCCACATACACATTAACAGGAATATATATATATGTATATAAAGCTCGGGAAGTGTTTCAAAGAGGCATTTCTGCACCAAAAGGAGTAACGGGGCCGGGGACAGGAGCCGCAGGCCGGGGAGGGGGCCCAGTCCCCCCGAACCAGCCGCAGGAGGCGGGCAGGGATCGGGGGCACCGGGGGTTCCGCACAACCGGGGCACGGCGCTGCGAGGAACGGTCGCGTCCCCCCTGCAGCTTCCCGGCCCTTCCGCGGTCCCGCCCGGGCCGTGCCCCGGCCCCGCGGCGCTGCGCGGCTGCGGAACCCCGCGGAGCAGATCGGGGCGGTGCGCGG
>WEIS01054871.1:1320-15158 GCA_013389965.1 Todus mexicanus
AAGGAAAACATAGCACAACAGAGAACTCTCAGTCTGAATGGATTACAGCAGAATTTTTCAGAATGAATCATGTTTCTTATCAAAGAGAAGCATTTGTTTCTTTATTTTAGAAAGAATTTTCTTCAATTAATTATCACTCAGAACTATACCTTTGTACAACTAGCCCTGCTAAGTACAGTATCAGAACCAGCATCCTTTTGTAAGGCAAAGAACACGGACTGTGCCTTATAAAGCACCTCTTGTGTTCTTACAGCAGAAAAAACACCAAAACCAATTCTCAGGCTTTCTGTCCCACACAATGACCATCTTTCTTAGTTGCTAAATGATACGCTACTCCATTACGTTCTAAAATAGTCCTACACTGATTTAAAAATGAACCACATAACTGAATTCATCCAGCTATATTTAATTTCTTGTGAAATTGCTTAGCAATGTTCTATTTGTTACTTACATAAAAACTATACCTTAGGGAGCTTTCAGCTGGAAAATTACCGGGCTCCTATGCAAGCAGAGTTTAATAAGAAAATTTCAAACCTAGCTTTTAATAACATAAAATTCTGTTCTTAATATCTGTGACTTTCTAGGACTAACAGATTAAAATCTGAATTCTTCAGGGTGATGACAGTATAACACCCCTAAAGGTACTTTTTAGGGACGTGAAATCTAATGTGAAAAGTTCAGCTTTCTTATGGTCATGACTAACATAATTGCTAAATTGTGCTTCATTTTTCATAGTGTTGCTGAATGAATCACCATCCTTCAGTCTGTCTTGCAAAGCCTTTCAAGTAAGAACCTGGCTACGTTTTAATTTCAAAACAGAAAACTAGTAAATTCTTGATTCAGTGTTGTAAGATAATGTTTATTTACACACTTACTAAAGATTTAGGAAAAGCTTACGTGTATGAAAAATAAAAATAGGCAGTAAACCATTTTGTTAGAAAGCATAACTACATACTGTGATTTGCCTGTCATTCTATAACGAAATATTATTTTGTTTTCCATTGCCTTTCAGATTCTCTGATTGCAGCATATTTTTCATTGAAATCCTCAGTTTTGAAAGCAAATTATTCACTTTAATCTATAACAACATGACTCAGATAAGTAAGCCAGTAGTTTGGCCAAGAAAAACAAGCCAGCTTTAATATAATAATGATCAATCCAGGCATTGATCATGAGGGAGAGCTTACCTGAATAAAGACCATAGAGAAATCCTAGAAATACTAGAGCAAAGTACACAAGAGTTAACTTTCATAAAAATGATGCAAATGAAAAGTGCCTTGTGCAGTATTATCCTATCAATACATTGCTTTCACTGGCAGATACCTATCTACATAACATCTTGTGCATGCAATGCAGGATATTCATGGATGGATAATGGTGAAAGAAAAACCAAGTGCAACGTAAACTAACAGTTTAGTGTGGTTTCCTGTGTGTGCCTTGATGTGAGCAAACCACAAACTTAAGAGTTCAGGATTAATTAGAGTCTTTACAACCTGTTTGATTGTGATCATTGTGATAAAAAGCCCAAGATTTTATAGTATTACAGAGAATAGTCACGTTAGAGTGCAATTTCACTCTGGGAAGATAATGTGAAATCAACAGTTTATCAGATGCATATCACCTTTTTGTGCAGCCACTACCCTTTCTCAGGTCAACAGTAACTACTAAGGACTGTCTATGTGCTTATATGGCTTGAACACCAAGGTCAGTACCCTGGTTGGCTATTTGCTGTGCAATGTTCAATAACACTGCATTTGACCCTACTAGGAAGTGAGTCTTCTAAACCATTTTATATCTATCTCAGCTCATTATTTCTGTGGGCTTGGGGTTTTTTTAATGCCATATTTTATGATTATTGATCACTAAGGAACACTAAAGGAACTTGCAGACTCTAAGTGACTTTTGATTCAAGGGTGTAATTCTGAAAGATATGTTTGAGACTTCAGTTTTAACATTGGCCAGAGATTTCCATTTCGTGCAGTGATACATACACAAAGAGAGAGAAAAAAAACAACTACATTTCTCTAACATAGCAAGAATACACCTAAAAAAATATATGAAAAAGCAAAAGGATTGCAAAACACTGAACTGGAAGGTAAATGCATAGCTGGAAACTTTGCTCCACCTTATTAAAAACTTTGTAGTGACAAAGTTGTTAGATGTATTCCCATATAAAATAAAAAACCTAAATACACATTGAAGTGGAAAAGGTGAACTCGCCATGAGGCTGGAGGATCAAATTCAGCAATGAAAAGATCTAAATCTAGCTTTTTAACATTTAAGGCAAATGCAACAGTTGTTAAAAGATGGATTTGCTTCCTTTTTAGGAAACTTGTGTTGAGATGCTTGATTGATTAACTGAGAGTATTCAAGAAAGTCAGGTTAAAGCCCTCCTCTGCCATAGTCTGCCAAGGAATATGAATGAAATGTGAACAAGCGAGAGTAGAGACACTGTCATTTCATACAGTAACTAAACTAGCAAAAATAACTATGTATTTTTATGAAAAAACTCATTCAAGACTCAATAATGTGAAATTGAAGTGAGATATGCAGGAACAGGCAATAGTTACGAAAAGCAGGTCTATGTGCACCCAGAAGAAAAATATATGATCCATACTTTAACTGTTGAGAGAATAAAGGAGTATAAGTATTTTACATCATTTTTCTGTCAACCTTCAGTTTTTATTATCTTTGAAATTTGCTGCCTGAGAAATGTGATTCTAACTTTCCATAAATCAGAATATATCATAGAATGATAGAATGCCTTGGGTTGGAAGGGACCTGTAAAGGTCATCTAGTCCAACCCTAAAATACTGCTGATGTCCCACCACTGGATACATGTGAATGTATATTACATGAAGAAGAAATAGAAGTAAAATCAATGTAATAATTTTACTCCTGTAGATCCTAGATCAACGCATTTGCATTATGGTGAATCGGATTTACTGTGAAGTTAATCCAGGGAGTAATTTGAAGTATGCTTTGCTATAAAATAACTCTTTTCTACTCTTGTTTTCAAACTGTACTCATATATAAATACTTGTTTAAGCTTTTCATTCACTATGATTATTATTTTGAGATCACATCAGTTGCATTTAGTTTAAATTTTAACCCAGAATAGTTAATCTCATACTCTTTTCTGGAATACTCTTACTAAAGTTCAAATGGGAGCACCATTAAATGAACAAACAGCAGAGTAAGATATTCTTAGAGTACAAAGACATAAACCTTTTCTCACAAAATGACAACTACAACTCTCAAAGAGGATTAATCACAAGAAGATCTAATTATTTTGTGCTAATAGAGTTGGAGGCGCTTACTCAACCACAGCATTCTGCTAGATTCTGATATATTGAAAAAAGAGATATTGGCATCTCAAGCACAAACATGATTACAGAAATGACATAAAAATTTGCTAAACTTTCATGACCCCATTTAGACTCTCTAGTTGTCTGACATGGATTTCAATTATTTTTGCAGTAGGAGGAATTAATTAATTCCACTCAGAGGCAGAATAGCCTGACAGGCAGATACATATTTGATCATAGATTGACGTGAGCCCCCAAATTTGACAACATGTAATTTAATAATGGGAATCATTTCTTTGTGAGGCGGATATCTGAGTTTTAGCCCTGTGGCTTATCACCTCTGGTTACAATCAGCCTGTCCTAACATTTTACGCTGAGTCTGTTCCTTTCCAGTTTTGTTTCTTGGTGTTTGGGGTTTTTTTCCTGCCATTCAACGTCCTGTGCTCAGACAGACATGCCAGAGGTGAATTGAGGAGGACCAGCATTAGAAGGGCATTTTCCCTCATCTTGTCTTTCATCTACAAAATATACTACACATACCTGTATCACTCACATAGCAAGGAATTTGTCTATGCACAGCTACAGTTTAAGTTTAGATGTTTGGTTTTTTCCAAATGTTTATCTACTACAATATGAAAGAAACACACTTATAAGTATATAACAGTCAAGTCACTAGGCAAGGCAGCTTCCTACAGACTTTCCTCATGAGTCCTGTTCCAGTGATGAAACAGGTATTTATTTTCAATATTCAATTGATGCAAAGCAAGTAAATATGAAACATCATATGTTCTCTAAGACTGAAGCCAACTGCTTCATAGATCTTGATCACTGTGCAAGATGATGATGTCAGTACTAGTATTAGTCACCACCGGTCAGAATTCTAGTTGGCATCTCAAGCAAGGGATTTTACCGTTGTCACCAATCAAGCACAGTTCATGTTTCAAATGCACTTAATTCTTTTACAATGCTCTCCAGCAATGTTTCAGTCCTGAAAATACATAAAATCATGTATCGGTCTGTGATAGTAAATCCTGTCATGTATCTTCACTACAGGGCTACCTGACAAAGTATTCAAGAAGCACTCCTTAGAAAATGCCCAGCACGAGCAGAGCTCTCCGCAGAGCCAGAGAAGCAGGCAGCCGAGCCAAGCAACTGATGTCAGCAAGGTGAGACTCCGGGACTCGCGAGACAGAACAGCTCTCCCACACACAGGAGAAGGATTCATTATACAAGCGTTTCCCAAACAACACAAATAGCAAGCTATCTCTTACTATATTCATGTCTACGTATCCAGATTATTGGAACTTGTGACTTAGTACTAAACTTCACTGATAATAGCCTTTCCTTTCCTCACTGCTTTTCTTGCTACACTGCAAAAATCAACTTGATCAGGATAGCTAGTTTTTGTTGCAATGCTGGGGTTTTTTTTCCAGCAATGTAGCCTCTTCCAAGCTCCCTGTTATAAATCGGGTACATGGCAGAATGATTTTGAAATGGCACAAAACAAGAGGAAGACACATCACCTTTAAAAAAAATAATTATTTGATTTTGCAATGCTTTTATGCACACTCTAACTCCACCAGATTTCTACTAGCAGAAGGATTTAAAAATATGTCTTAAACTACCAATTTTAGGTGTATTACAAAGCAATTAAAATTTTCCTTTCTTTGATGGTCATGGAATAAGCGCTACCTTAAGCATCACTGTGTTTTTCAGTAGCATCCGTATAGCCCTGTAAATTTAATACAGGTTCAGCACAGGTCTGCTTTGGAAATTATAACTACTTTTTCTTTAGAATTGCCCTAATATTTTCTTGTAATGAGTAAGGCAGGGTTTGAGTTGACTTTCTGAATCTTGCCAGCACTTCCCAATCCCACGTTTGTAAAACTGTGGCACTCTTCCAAAACATATTGTCTCATAAATCTTATTTAAAATCTTTAAACAGTATTTTGCAGACCTGCATCAGTGAATGAACATGGAAAGTTTTCTTTTATAAATAGGATTATAGAAATGCCTTAAATGTCAGTTAAGAGGTTTTTCAGGCCTTTTAGAGATTTTGAGGTTTAAAAAGAAACTAAGATAAATACATCATGATAATCCTATTCACAACACCTACAGAATCTCTATTTATTAGACCTATCATCATATTTAACTAGCTATTCACAATTATTAAAAAAATAAACACTGTTGCAAGATAGATTCATGGTAGTACACTCTCTCTATTAATAAAAAAATATCCCTACAGTTCCTCTACTGTTGGATTAAATGGTATCATTATTATGTGATCTGCTAGATCATTTGCAGCATCCTCCTATAGAACTGGACTATTTTTATTTAGCTATCATTCTAAAAATTAGAATGAGAAAGTCTAGTTTTGTAGTAATCACAGTACACCAGTATGTTACAGTGGTTCTTCTAAAGTCACGTGTTCTATTCCTTACTCAGATTTGACATTATCTCAATATTTGACATCTATGTGTACGTTTAATAATATAGGCATTCATATCAATTAACACAGTAAACAAAAGCACAAGAACTTCCTCAGACTCAAAGAAAACAAAAAAGCTGTTTCCAAATTATGTAGTTTATAAAATGTGAGATATGAGTGTGGATCTTTTTCTCAACAAAAATTTCACTGAAAATTATACTGTAGCAGAAGAGCTTTGGGGTTTGAATAATTGGCATTTTCTTATGAAAAGCATGCCTGTATTTTGTCAAAACCTTCTTATCTGTAGAGCACAGAACAGTGGAAGCATTTTGCAGTCACTTTGCTTTTTTCTGTATGTTCACAGTGGTACGTGACAGAACAGCTTTTGGTCTTCAGCAGTTGTTTCTCACGCATCAGCCTTTGGGCCATCTGATAAGGGTTGCTCTGCTTCTCTAAATCAGTAAGTACATTAGACCGCTGCATAGCTAATGTAATTATGTATAGGCCAATTGCTGAATGTCTGTTTATCAGAGGAACTCTCAGCAGTCCAACAGAAAATGGTATGGTCCTAGCTCCTATACTCAATGATTTTCTAATCCAGTTCATTTATGGCCACTCAGACTAGGACACCAGGATGGCATTAGAACCAGCTATGACAATAAGCATATTAATTCATGATTCTGTAGTTTCTCTGTGTTCACACTTAAGGCAATTCACTCATCTTGTTAGAGGGGAGCAGATAGTGAAACATCAACAGAGAAGGTGGAACAAAAATCATATGTGTAAAAATTCATAGGGAAGTAAACGAACCTATTAAGTTCCCATTCATGTTCCTTTTAACAAAATTAAATTTCCTCTTATAGCTAATAAATAATTATCAACATTATTTGAAACCACTCTGAATGTGTTTTCATATCCAACAAAGGGTGACAATTTCTGTATTTTAAGCTCAAACCACCTAGTGAGAGCTATTTGTACACAAATATACATATTATAATACCCAAGCTAGCTCCACTTCCAACGGAACAGCAATAATTATTGACTTATATAAATAGAGTCATAATTTAATCTAGTGATTCAGTTGACTCTATGGAGCCAATTAGACTGGACGCATCATTGTCATATCTCTGAAATAGGAAAGATGTCTCGTGCAAAAGACTTTTAGCTTGTGTAAACCCCAACAGATTTAGATTTCTGCCTTTTATACCTCTTGCCAGGAAGTGCAATAAATATTAGTCACAACATTTAGTAGGGTTTGACCCCATTCTACCAATGTATGTTTAGAAGATCAATTTTCTAGTCCGGATTACTGGATGGATAAAAAGACACTGATTCTGGAGAACTGAAGCATATTGTGTCTCCTATACAAAAATTTTAAAAGTTCCTGGAGGCAAATGTAGATTTTTATTCCTGTTTTGTTCAGTTGTTTTTGACAGAATGATAGAAAATTTCAGCTTCAGTTCTTTGTCTTGAGAGAGACACACATCAGCTGAAAATATCTATAAATGTCAAGAAGAAACACTGTATTAAATTGCTTGACGAATCATAACTGGCATAATGCCAAAAGATACCTTGAACTTTAAGCTGCCTATCAATACAGAGAGATGGCCATTGGTATCAGCTGGAGGGGTCATATAGCTGAAAATGTCTGGAACCTGTCCAAGCAAAAAATATGAAGGAAAACTACTGTCACTGTAAATGAATGATTTTCTTTGCATCTCTTTTCCTTTAGATTTATTTGTATGTATCACCGTAAAGGAAGCACTTCCAAGGAATTGTATATACATGATGTACTGGAGGAGTTGGCTTCCTCCCATGACCCAACAAACAGAGCCAGAAGTCACTTTGGTGCCTACATGCTTTCTCAAGCAAGGTCAAAGGAAAGGAGCCAAGCTACAGAGCAATCCAGTCTGTCTTTGAGATTGAGGTTTGGCAGAAGTTTCAGCTCTGATATCACATTAAAATTTCAATTATTAAGAAAACCTTGAATTTGACTTGAAAAAGGATTAACGAAATAGGTAATCAACCTCAGGTGGGGGTGGGGGGTGAGTAGGGGACAAGAGAAAAAAGCTGCATTCACAATAAAACTACAATATATCACAACTGCTACCAATACCCATCTTAAGCAACGAAATGTTTAAGTAACAACAGAAAGGTCCCTCTTATACTGATTTTGCTCTAAATCCTCAGCATTTAAGGCTGTGCAGCCTGTTCAGTTTGCAACTTTCATTTGTTTGAAAGGCATCTCACTAGGAATGCTTTATACCTGTTTTTCTGTCTTGTTCTCTGAAATAGAAGAAAAAGCAATATAGGCACATAACTATGGAGAAGATTAAAAGCCGACTAAATGTGCACAGAACACACTGAAAGAGACAGATTTTCTATTTCCATCAGCCAAAAAAATGTATCAACCTCTTTAAAAAGCCAGTACATATAAATAACGTAGCTGCTTAGGTCATCTACAAAGCTTTCTATATAGTAAAGGACTGAATTATGGTTTCCTGTTCCGTTGTTTCCTTTGGTCACTACCCAGGTGCATGGAAAAGTTTTCAAAGTAATGTTTATCACTGAAAAAAGAAAAATTGTTGAGAGCTACAAATGGGCTAGCTTCTTTAGCAGGAAGAAGAGAATTTGCTTAATGTTGTTCTGGCACACAAAACATAAATCTGGTCTCAGAGAGAGATGCTATATAACCCAGTCTTTTGCTTCTTTCACAAATTGTACACTGCCAGAATTGACAGAAGATTTTACAAGCCCTAAAGTGCAAAGCCTTCTGTGTAAATATGCATGTTCCTTTTTAGTTATTAGCTCCAAAAGTTGTGTGGCTTTGCTCTTTTAATACTGCGAACGAGACAAATTTTGAATGGTCTGTCATTTATCAAAGTTCTTGTCAAGAACAGCTGCTGCTGCACTGCCAGAAATGGAGGCTGGAGAGTTCAGTCATGTACATTTTCCCCATAACAGCAAGCAATTATGTGTATAAGCAGTTCCATTAGCATCAAGAGGCAGACAACGTAATTACAGATTTGTACAACTTGGCCTCAGAACAAAACAAAAACAACACCAGGAACGTAATTTCTGATCAGTCACCGTATACATTAAAAATACATTATGCACAGCAACAGGATGCTCAAATCAGTTATCTAAGACAGGCATCTTACACCGTTTGGAGATGCCCCGGAGTAATCTCACCTGGTCCCCAGCTGCTGCTCCAGAAGAGCGCAGGTGTCCTGGAGGTCCTGTGTCATATCTGCCAGCCCTGGGTGGATGTCTCGGGCACCTGTAAGTGTCTCAAATAGCACTAGATGCCTGTATTTGAGCGACCGATGCCTAGGCTGTCATTTCTTTACAGGTTAAGCAGATATACACTCCTTCAGACAGAAGATACTCAGTTCAGAAATCACAGAAATCTACTTGAAGATAAACGGGAGAAGGGTTACATTTCTTTAGAGACAGAGAGTGTGTGGGATGGTGCTACTGCTGCAGTGTGACATAAAAAGCCTGGTCTCGTACATGTGTTGTGAGGAGAACAGAAAAACGGAGAGAGAAAGCTAGGGAGACGGAGACAGAGAAAGCGCATGTATACTGCAGTCTTCTGAGATGTCAGAAGCAAAATTACACCTTGTTTTCTACTGTTTGTCACCTTTTGTGATTGATTATAAGCTGGTTTAACAAAGGGGGCCTTGACACTTAATATCGTGCCCAGGTTTTACCTCCCTTCTCAAGTCAAGCGTGACACCTGAGTAACATGCATAGGACAGCAACGTGCATTCTTAACTCCAAAATCACTTTGCACCACCAGCATAGTATTAAAGGAGCACAAATTAAATCCTCTTCCACTGCTGGGCAAATAATATACTGGCCATAATGTAAACAGAAACCAAACTCATCAGATAAAGTGTATGATAATTTCACTGTCATTTTCTTTGAGATCAACTATGCACTGTAGTCCTAGTCTAGACTCTATGCTACTAATCCAATTTATTTGTTGCTAGGGCTGACTATCAGATTACCCAGGGAACATGCAAGTGCTTCAGTGTAAGGATATCTCTCCTTCCCTTTCCAGTATCCCAGTACTAAATCTTCCCAGTCAACCCCCCTCGCTCCTCTGAACTCACACTGTGGTTCCCTGTGGAGACACCAGCTGAGATTTTTTTCTCAGTGAGCTGTGTGAGACAGTAACTGGCCCCAGAGAATAGAACTGACATCGCAGCTCATCACTACTGAAGCTGCAACCCAGGCTCTCACCTGTCCTCAGGGCATCTGCTCATTTGATGTTCAAATCCGTCCAAATCACATCCAGGTATTTTCATGAGAGGACAGGACAGGAATTAAAGGACAAACTTGTTTAAAAGTGATGGTTATCTCACACAGAGTTTTCAGAAATGAGCTACTAGAAAAAAAATGCATAAGATGATAGTATCTTTAAAAATAGCTTATCACCTTACCCTATTTAAAAAAACAACAACAACAACCAAACAAAACCAAAAACCACTAGAACCACAAAATTTTAAAAATACAGATTATTATGTTCAATCCCACCTTTTTAGGCTCTATGATTGTATGTGAGGTCCAAAATATATTTAATTTACAAAACACTGATGTTTTTAGGGACTTCAAATTGTGCGAGTAAGACGGATACTGGACATTAGAAACATACATTTTTATCTTAACACTTGTAGTTGGAGAAGAGGAATCAGCAGCTGATAAGAAATAACTGAACGAACATCTAAATGGATAATTACTAGAACATCCTGGCTGGATTTAGTGAATCTGCATCTTCATACTACCACTCCAAGCAGGCCCACAGGGAGTTCTAAAAGTTTATCTGGCAGGAGGTACATATCTTAGCTCTCCTTAGCTCCATCGTTTCATTTATGCAAAATTATAGACTATCATTTATGCACAATACTTTATACCACTGGCCAAGAAAATGAATTTATTAAACCAATCAAAGTAACTTTCCTGGGCAGTTTCTGTACGTAGAATTTAAAGCCACCTCAATAGTCTCTGATATTTGCCATGACTATGGTACAAATGCCATCCCTAAAGGGATGATCAACAATACTTATGTTGTTTCCATATCACAGGTTCTGAAAATCATTAGAAATATATGAATATAATTGTGCAGGTATGAATGGATTCATGGCCACTATACACAATATCCGTATACACAAACTTCTAGTATCTTTTCCTTTTTTTAAAAGAAAACACCATTTCTTAATACAATGCCATTTTATCTATTACAAACTAGAAAATTCTGTGTTTAGACTGTGGAAAATGTCTGTGGTATGTATGCAAGTAATTAATTTACTAGCTTTATATGTTCAAATTGAGACATTATTCTGGTTTGTCTTCATCAAAGAAGACATCAGTTCTGTTCTTTCGCCCACTATTCACTCAACTCGGTAAAAAGTGGTATACAACCATTTTACACTGCTTTAGAAACATTTTGGGTACTTGAATTTGATTTTTACTTCTGGCCTATGGTACTACTATTGTGATATAGAAGATGTTTTCTCCTAAAAAGTAATCATAAAAGCAATATAAATAAACCCATCCTTCTATCTTTATACAGTCTATTCCACTAAAATTAGACTGCTTGCTTTATTTTTAAGGAAGCCATCAAAACATAGAAAGGGTCTAGAAGACAGAGGAAAGTACTGGCCTGGCAATAATTTGGACAACTGTTTCAGCTCTTTTAAGATCCCTGTGACCCTGTCATACTTCTTTCCCACTTAAAGATGTCAGAAATGCCACCAGCCCCATGCAGCACCGCATCTGCAGTAGCTGCATTGTAAAAACCTGAACATGGCTGTCCCAACGCTAAGACAAAATCAACTTTAGCTTGTGCTCTGCTACAAATCTAGAATTGTAATATATACAGTTTTCCTAAGGAAAGAAGTCTTACTTGTTAAATCAGAAACCCTCATTTGTGAACAATGGAAAATACTACTAAACTGTACTTTTCAAAGAGTGCCAGCTAATTTGCTGCAGAATTGCACAGCATACCATATCACGTCACTGGACACTAAAATAAAACCTTCCCAGCAACCCAAGTGCCCTATAAGACTAATTTTAAGAGATTCCAGAGTTATTCCAAGCAAATGGTTTTATCTAAATTTGGCTCTTAATTCCTACAAGCCAAACTCATTTTGAAAAAGACCGTATGTTTGGGGTAAACATAAGAAGCATGGAACAATGTTTTCTCTGCGCACCACATGAGTTGTATCTCACTGAACATCAGCTGAACAGTAGAGCTAAAGGTTAAGAGGATATTCTTTTCTTCATTTGTGATTCTGTCTTGGCACCAAACTCTCAACAACTATACAAAGGCTTCTTAGCCACTCAGCAACCTCCGAAGAAGATTCTCCATAGCAATATGTTGCTGAATGTGTTTCTAGAGGTTAGAAAGACATTTGTCAGGTATAAGACAATACCTTTAGTTTTACAAAATAGTTGAGAGTTCTAAAGCCCCAGGTAAGATCAAAGGTTCTCACCCGTTTTATGTCAGGGCCCATCCATCAGTCTGGCATATTAATTTTATTACAGTTTTTGCTCAAGTACTTTGTATTATCGGCATTACTAAAATTTTGTCATAGTAACAGGTACCAAAAGAAAACAGAAGTGAAAGAGAGAGAAAGAACTGGTGCATCAGCAGAGAAGTATAGTAGTAGTAAAACTGCATGAGAATTCCTTGCTTTTTGCCCTCTCCTGACTATTTTCTACGGAAANAATTCCTTGCTTTTTGACCTCTCCTGACTATTTTCTACGGAAAACCTGAAAAGATCACAATCTCATTCTGCTGTTTCCTGAGACAGGAGTAACCACCGCTGTTTAATTAATAGTTAACTGTCTTGCCACTTCTTCCTTACTTTCTTCTAAGAGATGCATTTATTCATTTCCTATGATCGAGTAGGTTGGATTGCCTAGAAATACATTCAATCCAGTGTACGCCAGGACGGGGCAGCTGCAAAGGTCTCAAAGTGCTGAAGTCTCATGAGTCCTGACAGAGGAATTCCCTTCAAGGTCAGGGACACTCATGCCCTGCGCATTCCCCAGTCAGAGGAATTTCTTCACAGGAAGGTAAAATACAAAAATGATGTTGGGAACAAGCAAAAAAACCACCCTACTGTTCATATCTTGTAGTAACTAAGCAAGGACGTTCAATGCAAGGGAAAATTGTACGCTTCTCATCTTCATATCACGTAATATTCAACAATCTCACTCTTTTAAGCTGGGAGATACATTATTCAGATGCTGATAGTTTAAATTATGGCTTAATATGAAGTTTAAAGTAAAAATAAAACATCATCCTTTATTTTTTATCTGTTTCAACAAGGACAGGTCACAACATTAAATCTATGAATCTGACCCAGTTATTTTCAAATAAAAAGACATAAACCTGCATTGTGATTGCTTTTAACTTTAGAAAGTATTTATGTAAATGTGAAAAACAGAGACTAAACAAACACATTTGGTTTGATGAAAACATAGAGATTTTAGTCTACTTAGTGCTTTTAGAAATAGCCTAGAATTTTATGGAGAATGTCAAGTCTGACTTTTGAATTTTTCAAAATCAAAAATAAGTTCTAGTTAAAAAGATGGTTTTAAAAGGGAAAAAAAGCACATACTCACATAAAAAACATATGTTATGTGCAAGTTACCATTTTGTTGAAATCTTTCATAAAAATAGAAATCTATAAATCATTAAATGGCTTGAAAGAAATACTTTCAGAAGAAATCTGCAGTCAATTTGTCACCTTTCATCATTTAAAATTATGAGTGAAAGACTCTACAGAATCAGTAACAAGCTATTTCATCTTCTTTTGTATCTTGTATATTCTGCTCTGACATCACCCTAACTACGCCACCTTGGAAATGGTTGCTCTATTGTCAATATAAACTGAAAAAAATTCTTCAAGTTAGTCATATCTCAAAAGTTAACTAAAATGCTTTAGAAATCCTATCAATTTCCTATCTCTGGTTAAAAAAAAGAGGGTTTCTTAACTTCTCAAAATGTAAATGTATATCTATTTGGTTTCTAGATTCAGTACAGAGCAAAAAGCAACAATGCATATAAATGTAGTAATAAGTGGTTC
>WEIS01054876.1:0-13239 GCA_013389965.1 Todus mexicanus
TGTTGTTCATTCTCAATGTGCTCTGTAAAGGGTATGTGCATACTTGCTGCTGTATACACAGCAATATCTCCCAAAGTCGGGTAATTCAAGCCATTAGGGCAGATGTTTCGACTAGTCTTCAAAGAAAGGACAGCAAATGGCAGTGCAGAGGGGAATAACAGATCATGGACTGAGCCACTACCTGGAAACTGATATTAAGAAAGATCTATAGGAAGAACGTTGCTTCCTGGTTTGTGAATAGTGGAAAATGAAGTCCAATAGAAAAAAATACTATGATAAAATTAACTCAAATTAAAAAGAGTATTTTTAGCCCCTTGCTCTCAGCTTTAGTTAATTACAACTGTTCTCAATAGGTAGGTATATTGTAAAGAATTTTTTGCCTCATTTCTACCTTGCTTTGCAGGAATTCCAACTTTATGCTCTCTTAATTTATGGCTGCTGCCATCAATGCAGCTTAGTTAGCCTAATATGCCTGTCTCCAACCATCAGCAAAGTTATGCCTTCTACTGTCAACTTTGTGAAAGATCATCAAACAACACCCTACAGTTGTTTCTCCAGTTCCTGCTCAGCAGGAATCCCTCTCATCTCTCGAACAATGATTTTTAGGTCTTCCTTTCAACTCTTTCGTCCTTCTCTGTGGCCTAAAGATGAAATATATTAAAGTTAAAATCAGGATGCCCCCAAAACTGACTGAATAAAGTGTAATCTTAATAGTGACTCCAGCTAGTATAGGTGATCTCAAATCATGCTATAAGGATATTTATGGTACCAAAAGGGATAGGCTTTACTGAAATAAAGAAATGATCATGCTTCAGCTAGCATTCAGCTTGCAGTATTAATTAGAGCGATTTGTTTCGCTTTGGCAATATAGCTTTAGGTAATCAAATTCAATCTGAGACAGAATATCATGGTAGAAGGTAACCGTCAATGACATTGACCAGTTCGACGACTTTGCTGGTGAAATTACTATTAAAGCTGACAATTCATCTCTGGCATGTGGAAAACACTATGTTGTAGTCTGGGCCACAGACTACGTGGGGAAATTAAAGTCTGCATCCCTGGAAGAGTAATTGTATAGCGTATGCATAGACTATAGGCTCATGTCAACTGTAGTTTTAAATTCAGATCCAGGCGTAAGCATTGCCCGTTGTAAAGGTCTTTCTTTCAGCTGTCTTAAGTATTTTTAAATGCTGAAGGTGATTAGAGGTAAAATTCAGATTCAAATTGAAATTAACGCTTTTCAGTAAAATGTGAGTGTTCAAACCAAGGTCCAAGTTCACATTCATCTCTAGCTCTAGCTCTACCTTCTCTTTTTGAAAGGGGGAAAAATTAATGAGCTATATGATTAAAGAATTAGTAAAGTTAAAGAGAGAAAGCCAAGTTCTGGCTGTTTTCAGGCAACATGCTTGAAGCTTCTGGTCACTGGCAAGCCCAATACTTCATCCTAAGTAATCCATTTTACTTCTCTTTCCCACGGAATCACAGAATCATCTAGGTTGGGAAAGACCTACAAGATCATCAAGTTCAGCCATTTACCCTACTCTACCAGGTCCAACACCACACCAAACATACCACATCACTGAGACTTTCTTACTACCCAGAAAGCCCAGGCACTACGCTGATGGACATAGCAGATTTGAGAGATCAGTTTCTTAGACATCTCTGGGCCTGGTCTTGTCCTTTTGTACTAACTCCTTGCTTCTCTAGCTACACCTTCCACTGCATGGCTTTCATTGCAAACTTTCTGTGGCTTCTGGCTATGAATGAATGCTTCAGTCTTTTGGTGCAAATTCGGTCTTCTCAGCTCCCAGGCAGACACTTCAGAGTGCTGATCTATGGGGTGCCACATGCTCTCGGCTGAGCCTGACATAGGAGAGATGCTGTGCATAAATGCTGCCAATGGAAACTCTCTTTTTGTAGGAGTTTGCCTTTGTAGCAGAGGCCAAAATTCCCCTTTCTGCTGCTGCTATGGGGTGAAATCAGCACCAGCCGATTGTTATGCTTTTCCTTTGGCAGGACGGTATTTCAGACAGTGCTTCCTACAGATACGTATTTATGTACATAGATATCAGTATGTGCATGTATATGTAAAAATATATGTCACAGCTTGTTCAGATTCTTTGGGGGTAAATGCTGCTAACAATGTCTTCTAAGGCTCAAACATTTGCCATATGCAAGGAAAACGTTATGACTTTGTTTAATAAAACAAGGAAGAATTTCCAAGCTGGTCCAAAAAAGTCTAGGATCTGACCCTGGCCAACATCAGATGCTTCAGAGAAAAATGTAAGGGATGCTATGGTACGTATTTCTGGAATAAACTCGTCAATTATACAGAATAAATCAAATGTAGCTGCCACAGTTGGTGAGGGAATATGAACCATGCATTATAAGAAAACAAAACATGAGTGGAGTCAGCTGTTACACCCTGAGTGATGTGTGGAGTTTGAGGAGGTCAGCAGTCTCCAGCTCACTCCAAACTTTCTGCTTCTGCATCTCTCACAGACGTATCATTTGGCTCAGCACAGCAGCAGGGACTGCTCATCCCTGTCACTAATTAAACTGCAGGGTTGTTTGTCTCTGTGTGGTTGTGGTATAGGCAGCTGTTTACAACTGAAGCATTCATATATATTCTTATAAATCTCGTTCTGCTGGTTGCTTGCTCAATTCTTCTCTGTGGTGTTTCTCCGACACGCCAGTTATAGCATGCACTTTCAGTTGCTGAAGGTCTGTAGCAGGGAAGTTTCTATATACTAACAATCAGATACTAATACCTACAACATATAATGAACTCCAAAACTACACGAGCTTATTCTCTGTTGGATAACTTTGTTTTAATATGCCATAAAGAAAAAGCGGTGGTATGGAGCTTAGCTCAGAAAATGGGGTTTCCTTCCCAGAGACTCAGAAATGCCCTGGAGTCATATCTTTTCCCCGTGTGAGTCTGTGGGACCTTCTGTGAGCTTACAGTTTCACACCAGTGAGTAGGTTGTGCTGACCAAGCTTCAGTCTCTGACTGCTCATCAGATGTGTCACTGGGCCTGACTGCTACCCAAAAGGGAATTGACGGACATCTGCCAGGGATCTACTCATAATTGCTACCTTGCTTGATTTAATGCTGCCCACAGTTATAGTTCATCATAATACAACCACACCATCAACTACTCAGAAAGGCAGCTCAAAGACCAAGTGTGGGGTCCACCAAAGGGAGTGGTGAGGCGTGACTGCAAACCTGCTTTGCTGGACTCTTCCCCCTTCCCACACCTCCCACACCTTCAGGGAAGGAAGCATAGAGCGGAGGTAACCCAGATGGGTCCCTTTGATTTCCCTTAGCTCTGAAATCACTCTCCCGATGAGTATCTCCAGGCACGTGCTCCGCAGAGACAATACTGCCGCAGCCATTGTGTTTTGGGTTATATAATGCTGAGTTGCACAGTTTTCACCCAGCGCACTTCTCCCAGGGGCTGCCAGGGGAGAAAACAAACCAGCCGCTCTGCATGTTATTCCTGCACTCAGGCACTCAGACATCCGTGTTGCTGAACACAGGCCATGCTAGGAAAGCACCTCTCAACTATTCAGGTTTCATAGTTTTGAATTAGTAACTATGAATAATAGCTTATTTTTACCGAAGAAATAATAATTTTAAAGAAGTTCAGTTAAAAAGATGTGCTTGATTTAAAGAACAAAACCCCACAAAACCTGAAAGCATCTTTGTGAGGTCTGTTTAAATGTTTGGAGGCAATCCTGAGGCAAGCATCTAAATTTAGTCTAGTGATTCAGGAGTTACATTAGCCTACATGATACCAGCCCTAACTTGTCTGGCAGACAGCCAGAGCTGCAGGGCCAGATTGTGAGCTGCTAGAAAGAAAACTTGCTTGTCTCAAGGAAAGCAATGTTAGTTGCTTTTGTTCTTTTACATGTATATTATATGACTTAAATATGTGGAGAAAGAACACTGGATACAACTAAGAGCAAATGTTCTTAATATCTGACTCACTGACACCTGAGTATTTCAAATACTCTGGAAACACCGGTGTGTTTAGTTGCAAACATCATGCCTTGCATGAAGTTTGCAACTAAAAAAGGGATGCTTGTGCAAATAAAAACTCTATAGCACAGCAAAATTAAGAGACTTGCCCAGTATTTCTGAATGAGTGAAAGTATGTTCTTTAAAACAGCGGAAGGGTATTCCACAATCTTAAGTTTGTTAGAAGTGAAGTTAAAGATCTCTCCAGAAATGTTTAGTCACAGCAGAAACTTCCTAAGTGATAGTTCATTTGTGTCTTCCTTCTGACCTATTCTTCCTCCTTATAAATGTGTATCTTGCATGGCATTTTGGACTGCTGAAATAGCTCGTTTTGATCAACAAAACACTCCTGAAATTTGCAAGGCTTTTTCAAAATCTTCCCTCAGATATAATCAGATTTTGCAGCCTTTCTGCAATACTGGAAGTCTCAGCTTAAATGTTAGGTCTAGTCCAGAATTGGAAAATCGTTCCAAATCCAGGCAGGAAAGATTTTTCTTAACACAACCCTTGTATTTTTGGTGAGATTCTTCAGGAGTATCAGCAATGGCAAATGGCTGCAGGAGTCCAACTTCTGGCATTTCTGTAAAAGTGTGGGTGATACTGTAAGGACCTGGACAGGCACCAGAGCTGCCTGAAAGGCTCTGAAGTGACTTAAGTGAAGAATAAGCTTTGTGGCAGGCCGCTGTGCCCACTGTTATACCAACCCAGTTACCTACGAGACAAGCCATTGGTATTTCTAATTCCAGGACACTTTTTCCAGACCCTAGGTATCTTACTCTATTATATCATTAATTTCTGTCCCAGCTTTGGACATTTTCACATACCGGAGACTACGCTGGTTTATAATTGCTTTATTAAAAGTGCAGATGAAAATCAGTTAGAGCTGCACTACTGGCGGCAAATGAATTTCACTTAGAAGCTATTACAGTTACCAACCCCAAATTATCCTTATTCCAGCTGGAGTGGTGCCTCAGTCAGCAATTCACCTTTTTAAATGTTCTTTGTGTGAATAAGTCAGACAAAAAAGAACCTAATTGGCCTTTATTGTAATTTTTATTGGTGCATTTCCAATGGATCTTTTTGCTTAACGTTACTCAGGAGCTCTGTGTGAATCAAAGTAACCACTTGGATTAACATCACTGCCGTGGAAAATGGAGATAAGCCCTCAGGGTGCAGAATCAGCTCTTGGCTCATGTGGAATCTGATACAAACACTGAGAAAAGATGGTGTCTTTCCTGATTCTTTTCAGTTTGGTCTAGGGCAGATGTGGGCACAACTCTGGTGTGGGATTCTGGATGCCTTGGTCCAGAAGAGTGCTGGTGAGTGCTGTGAGACATCCTAAGCACGTGAGCAGCAGTCCAGAAATACCTCATAGTCCCCGCTCTGCCAGGATGTTTCCCCCATTGCTCCAGGGCCACCTGTTCTTGCTGTTCTTCATGCACAGGTGAGTTTTGCAGAGGCTGCACAACCCCTGCTCTGGACAGGTCATGGAGGCTTTTTGTATAGGGAAGGCTGTTTGGGTCTGGGGAAGCTAAGAAATGTTGTCCTCAGCCACCAGCAGTGCAGAAGGCAGCTTGATTCTTCCACATGGGTACAGTGAGGTGTAGGTCTCCATTCCCTGTGGTGCTCACTGGTGCTAACTGCAGAAAATGTGGAGGCGCTTAAATTTCCAGTGAGTGCTCATGATATTATTACTCAGTACTTTAGTGGCTGTTAGAAACTTGAAGGTTCAGTTGCTAATACAGGACTTTTCAGACACGTGCTCCTTTTTCACTTGCAGAGATGAAAATAATTTAGAGAGCAAGAAGTGCAAAAGGGAGGAGGTTGCAAATCAGGGACACTATACTATGGCCTATTGGAAGCCACGCTCCACCAACATCAGACTGAAAGCCTTCAGAGGTGCTTGGAGCTTGCAGGGTCTGTGTCACTCTGAGACAGGGAATAGGTACAGAAAACATCACATCACCCTTGTTACTTGCATGATTTTGACTCTTGTGCCAAAACATCTCATTCACAGCATAGGACAGTAGCATAAGGAATGAAAAGGGGACCAAAAGTCCCAGTAGCTTGCCTTTAACTGAGCAACGAACTAATCTGTTTGCTTCCTTTGGAAGGTACCATATATCCCTGGAAAGGCTCTTCACGCTCAGGGTGAAGCAGACCATCAGGAGCTCTGTTGTGTGCAGTAGTGATAGGAGAAGGGCTTGGAATATGGAAGTGGATCTGTCTGAGCTCTCTAAGAAAAAACACCCTTTAGGGAGATTTAGTGTATAAGACTCTGAACAAATATAGCCAGGATTCTGGTGAAGATTTCTGTTTCACTGGAATTTTGATATCATTTTATTCCTTCATTAAATGTGCTACATTCTGTTCTGTCATTCCTTGTGTTTTTTAGTTTAGATCAGCCCTTACAGTGAGGATATTCTCAAGAACTATAGCGTTATGTGACCTATGGCTACTAATTTCCATATCTAATTTTTCACTTTGCAACTAAATAAATTGGCTTTCTTTCTGCATAATCTTATCATATAAATTTCATCATAATCAGCACTCTTGGCCTGTCTGATCTTTGGAGCCCTTTGGGCTATGACAGTTAAGATACACCAACTTTTGGCATGTCAGAGAGACATGAAGCTAACATCTAATTGGTCTGCTTTTGACTTGTCAGCCCAACGGTGTATTTCCAGTTTTGAGAGGAGACACTCTTTGGAACAACCTCAGAGTCATCCTTGTAACATCCTAGCAATCCATTTTAACCACTCCACCACTGTACTTCTATGTTTTCCTGCTATCACGTATCTTCATGTGGCATTTCAAAACCATAGTTTGCTTACATACCAACAAGTTTTTGTGAAATATGATTTCGCAAAATGCCAGAGCCACGTGGTTGGCAAGATCCTGAAACCGGGATGTCTATTTAGGTATTTAGCTTCAGGTATTGGCATTTGTCTTAACATACAAAGCCTTTGATGCCTTGACAGAGATTCTTCTCCCCATATGATGAATCCAAAGAGCAGAGAGCAGCCCCTGACCTTACTCTTATTAAAGCCCTATTTTAAAGGCATTACCTGTATTTTTCTGTCACCTTTGATAGGGCTGCATGTTACCCTGCCTGATATTGGTATTGGGAGGTGAGAGGAGGAGATGCTGAGTACATTCAGATCCTATTCATCCTTTTGTTTATCCCAAAACTACTCTGACTTTGGGGAAGGAGGAATAGATGTTTGTCTTTTGTAGCACTTTTGAATGGCTGCTTTACTCCAAGCTGCAGAATAACAGGCCAGGTAGACAATATAAGGAGATTTTGCACTACAGAGACTATAAATTGCATGTGTTGAAGCTCCTCCCTTTATGCAAAGATGGGCAGGAACCAAAATGGCAAGGGCAACATGGGTTTTACCCCAATTTCATTAGCATGCACCTCTTCTGGCTCTGCAAGATTCCATTCACCTGAATAGTGTTTGCTATCATTGGAAAGGGATTACTGCTGCAACCAGCTTTGTCCCTTGAAAAACCAATAAATTTCAAGCACGAGAGTTAGGGATTTCTTTTCTGAATCACTGGGGAAGTTACCAGTGCCATAAGATTTTAGAGAATTCCTGTTTTTCTTACAGCAGAGATAAGGTCTATCAGTTCTCTCCTCCCATATCAGGACTACTCGTTGAGCACATGAAGATAACAGCGAGCACTGAGGCTTCCTGAGGTGTCCAGTTAGGGACAGGGTCTCACTAGGCTTCCTATGTTGCCACATGAAGAAAGGCAGACACCTTTTGAAAATCCATGAGGCCTATGAAGCCACGAGGGTTACTACTTACTCTTCTTTCTGATCAACTCAACCATTTGCCCACAGACAGGTGAGATGAAACCAGACCTAAGACATTATTCAGGCACAAATCATGAAAATTCAGCCCACATCTCAAACTCAAACTGGGATCTTATGACTCACGTCCTGCCAGTGACAATAGAGACTCTGTCAAATAGTTCTTCAGATGTCCCTGTGCACCGGTGGTTTCAGTCTTTGGTGAGACCAGTATAAATCCACTGATTCTATTAGCTAAATGAGGTTGCAGAAGCGTAAGTTGCTTTCTACATTAGTTATATATAGTATAATAATACAAACATAATAGTAATCCTCTAGGTGACAGAAGAGACAAAGGAGAACCCAATTCACTTCTCTCCTACTCCTGGCAGTTTTGCAGAGGTGCTTAAAAGTAACAGGTGGTTGTTTTTGTAATAAAATGAAGCATTCATGATACAGAAGACACGAAGGAGCAGGTCTGTCCCCCAGAATGGTGTTAGTCTTACCAAATAAGTTTCTGAACAGAGTTGCCCTCTGTTAGTCCATCAGAAAGTAATTTTTTTTGACACACTGCTCCTTTTAACTTTCTGAGGCCATCTGAGCTGTGTTGTGCGTGCAGTTGTATATAAGAAGACACATACAATTAATTCATGGGGAATGAAAATAAAGCCTGAGTTTTTTCCTTCTGTGATGTGCTAATATTTATATGAAAGGCTTCCAGTTCAGTGCTCGGTATATTTCCACAATGTGCATATCTGTCTTTGAAAGAGTAACTGGAATGATGACATCCTGTTGTACCTAAAATAGACTGGACTACCAAGGGGAGGCGTCATGAAATGACATTTAGGAAAAACCATTCTCTCTTCCACAGCCCTGTTCCCCGCCGTGTCCTTCATGCCAGTTATTGATTAGATCTCCACTCGATGCAAAAAGCCTCTCTTTGAGCCCGTGCTTTAAATGTAATAATAAAGTAGGTCATTGATTAACTGGAAGTATGACAGACAACTCCTCCAGTTAGGTCCTGACGCACTGTAAATCTTGAGGGAGGACAGCAAGGGATGAATCAGTGATGTGAAAAGAAATAAAGCCCACAGGTTTTAGTCTTTTGGGAGGTCTCATCTCAGCAGCATAGTTAGTAGCATTACCCTCAGCAAGTCGACAGCTATGCAGATTTCCAGGAGAAGCTCTTTGGATTCCCCCAAAAAAAGAAAAAGAAGAAACAAACGTGTAAGATGAAATTCACTTACCCGACTAGAGTACCTAGGGACTTTTTTACTTTGCAGGTAACTAACTTATATAGGCTACTCCTACTCCTTGTTCTCTTCATTTAGATATAATATATATAATTAAGCACTATATAATTAAGCAGTTTTACATGCATTGATTTCCACTGCACTGTCTTCTGGCAGCACTTGCTTAGTATCCTTATCTCCAGGGCTGCTCCAGGGCTGCCCACTCTGTCGTGGTCTCCAAGCAGAGCAGCTGTCAGCAGGAAAGTATGTGCATCGGCACACTCCAGGGAAGCCTCAGGGTTGCTCAACCCCAGCAGCGCTGTGCAGGACAGTCCTGCAAGCAGTTCTGCCATCTTACGCGCTTCAATCTACCCATTGCCCAAAAGCAAATCAAACATCCTCTTACTCTGTTCTCCTGTGCTCTCGTACTTGCCAAGCAAAAATTGCAGCACACGCAAGCCTTTCATAGCTGGTTTGCACCATTAGTGATATCTAAGGAAGGACCACAGAGCGATTCCCTGTCAGACTGGGAAAAGAACAGAGACATGGCTTTGACTGAGTGAGAGCTAACCTTACCCTGACCATGCTGAGTAGCCAGTATTCTCTCTTTCCCTGCCCCCACTGGACTTTTTTTGTTCCTAAACTGCTCACCATGTGCCACCACTAGCATAGCTAGATGTCAAATCTGCTCATCAATCAGTTCAGAGAGCAGAACAATGTTGGCTCAGCACTCTGCACTCTGACACCCAGCAGCTTTTACACACACTCCTGTTTGATGCAATTTTTTCCTAAGCGTGTAAAATTTACAATTTTTACTGCCACCTCCTCACTGCCTCCCACTTTCCCACCCAGTAAAAGCTAGGTCAGCCACTTGCAGAGGTTTTTTTCAGATGCTAGCACTGCCCACAGTCTCCCTACAAAAACACATGGGAGTGCAAAAAGAGAAAACGAAACGACTGGCATTTATTTAGCTATTTTTGATTTACAGCTATGTTCTACCGACCTCATCATCACCCACGCATCTCTAGCCTTTCTGTCTCTCATGTTCTTATCTCCGGTACCCTGACAACTCCAGCCCTCCACTCTTTCTGCCTGCAGCTGCACTAGCCTGAGCTAAGCAGTGGCTACTTTCATAGCTTTAAAGGGGAAAATTATGCATGCAAATAAATTCAGGTAGCGTCGACTAGTTTTCAGTCAAATCTATGATGTTTCTTTTTTCTCAGCATTACACAAATTCATGTATATGCACACAGTCAGCAAATATATGTATGGACCTGTCAGATTCCCTGTTGCCCTGCATTTTGTATAATCATATTTGTTCAAAAAAACTTGGAAGTGATATTGCGTATGGCCAAAGTATAAGGGTCACTGTCCATGAACAAGCTTAGTTTGATTGTGTCATGCTTCATTTCTACTTTCAGAGATTTTATTTGACTTTTTATCAAAGAAGCAGGAAAATTAAAGGACGCCGAAAAATAATTTTACATATTTGTGTGTTTGTTAAAAGTTATTTTGCATAACAAATTAATGAAAAACTTTAGCCCAATCTTCTTTTCCAGAGCTTGCTTCCTTCATGCCTTCCTTTCCTGCTTCAGTTCATTCTCTCCCTCACTTTCTTTCTTTTTTATTTGAAATACCAGCTATTCTACCTCATCTTGACATCCAATTTGTCAAAGCTGGAAAATGTAGGAGTAGGTCTGCATGGTAGAGCTGAAAGTTTGACACTATTGGCAAGTCTTAGCTAAAGATGACCTAAATGCTATAGGCATGAAAATGATGCTCTAAATTACGTTAAATGAAGCAGCATACTGGAAAATGACCAAGATTACTCAGCAGTTTCATCTTAGGAAATCTGCCCATTGCTAGAACAGGAAAAGCCTTTACTAGTCCCTTTCCAGCCACGAAAGAATACAAGGATACAGAATGGCTGCGTATTTCCTTAGCTGAATTAATCCACTGTCTATTCAGACAGAAAGGACATTCAGGAATGACTTAAATCAGAAAAAAACTACAGAAGCTATGGAGAATTTTAAGTACAAGCATCCCAAACCTCTAGAGCAAGCCCTCCTGGAGACTTGCAATTTTAACCCATTAGCCAGTCACAGGGACCAGAATTTCTTTGTTCAGAGTCCTGTGTAAGGTCTCAAGGGGACTGAAACACAAGTATACTTTTACAGATACCTATTCCATGGTTGTGTAGCTGAAGTGAGGAGCAGCCCCAAAGGCCTGGACATAAACCAAATCCCACCCTTCTAGGCAGCCTGAATGGAAGTAAGCAGAGATTGTCAGCACAATCCGGATCTTCCACAGGTGAAATGCTGAGCAGGGAAGTGGCTTGTTCATGTGGCCCAGGGATTTGCTCTTAAAAGTACCTGAGGGCAAAAAGGAGGTGGATAGGTTTGTGGTTTCCCCTCTTGTAGGCTTCTTCACTAGATTACTCACAAAGTCTCCTTCTCTGTAGGTCTGGTTAGAAGTTTTTAGGTGTGAGTTTGTGAACTTCAGTTTTGAGGTTTCTTTTGGGAGAGCTTGTGGTGTAAGGAAAGAAAATTCCGTGCACCTCCTCCAGGCTTTGATAGTCTCTGCTGGAAGAGATATCTTCTCTCAAAGGCAAGTCAAGAATTACTGTTTGTTGTGTCATCTGCTGCGGTCAAGTGTTAAACCATCTTTGACAAATCTTTTGTGTTGAACCTGTTGCATAGTTTCCAGAGTGGATTTCCTCTACTAATGCCAAGTTTGGAAATAAGCTCCCCAAAACTTACAGAAAATGTGACTTTTAGTACCTGATGGAAAGCATAAGGAAGTGCAGAATTTGCCTCATTTTCAATAGTGTAAACTAGTGTTCATCAAGCCCCTTTAATTGTAAGGAATGCTAAAGAAAAAGCAATACATCAGAAGACTGAGTGTTGCTTCCAGCAACATTTGATAATGAGTTTACTCAAGTAGGCACTACTTTACATTTTCACATAAAATACAGCTTAAAATATACAAAGCATATTGACTTCCTGTGGAAAGACTACATGCCAGGAATATACTTGAAAAAGATGTGTATGTACATAACTGTCTATTGCATACACATATCTACAATTATGAGTTTCTCTGCAGAAAATGTTTTCCGCTCTCCGCTGTTTACAGTCAAGAAGCAGCAATGTCTTATAAGATTTTAAAATATTCGAAATAAAGCTATTAGTGAATATTATTATTGAATTAACATGGTCGAAGAGAAGTGCTTTTTATTTTCTTTGTGTGCATTTTTTGCAACATGTTAGCTATTATTAACAGATATGTTGCTAACCGATCTTATTTATAGCTTGGATTAAGTGATGAAGTCTTTGGTCTGCATGCGGAGAGTCGGCAACCCTGCCTACCTGGTGAGTAAACAACATTTTGATGTTTGGCAAACATGACTATGAGTTGTTCCTTGTGGTTTTGCTTAAAAGACTGGAAGCCCAAATCCAGCATTAAGGTGCCTATGACACTTGCAAAACACTTTGCCCTTGGAGCTTCTTGTAAAACCTTCAAGGGGCGTACACTCTTCTCCAAGGTGTGCCTAAGGTTACTTATCCCAATGACGCTGATTCACTCCTCAGTTCAACACGATTCACAAAGTTGATGTTTCCTCATCCAGCCAAAGGGCCCAACCTAGTAGACGAGTTCCAATTATGGTTAAACGCCCTACAAAACCAGGCAGAGGCAGCAGCCCATGCAAGTGTACTCTCCTTTACTCACTGTATAGGATTTAATATATAGTTCACAGAATTAAAACAACAAACAAGTTTTTACTAAGACTACTAGCACATAGCAGTAGCAAATGAAGGGCAATATTAATAGCCTGCAATACTAAGTAGGTGGTATAGAGACAACTTAGCTGGGAAAGGAATTAGTTAGTAATCTACAACATAATAGTTAGGAGTAAGTCCAGGAAACATCCTCCCCTTGAGAATAATGAGAGAACAAATTTAGAAGGCATCTACCAAGCTATTGGGAGAGTGGAAAACAAAAGTCTGTGGCCTAAAATATGAGCTTAAGCCACTTCTATTTACACAGATTTTTAACATATCTGATAGAACCAGGGCTTCAGCTAACTAGATTAGCTGATGTGAATCTGGCTGCATCTGTGTGGCATCACTGTAGTAAGTGGGATCCAAGTGGATGACTAATCGTGGCAGCATAGTTGGTTTCCAGGC
>WEIS01054879.1:2641-12936 GCA_013389965.1 Todus mexicanus
CTGGAGAGCACGGAGCTTACAGAGCCCCAACACCCACCTCATCCTCAGCACGGGGAGGGAGGAAGGTGTCACCCCTTCCAGCCCTCCCCTTGCCCCCAGCCTTCTCCCTTTCTGCGGTGACAGAGAAGGAGGAATCTCCTCCCCACGCTGCTTTTCCCCATGGGTCTTCTCCTCTCTCCCAGCTCTCCCCCTTCTCTCCCTGGCTCGGTATTGAGGCCGATAATTACCACTGAATAGCCTTCCAGATTCCCATGCTCGTCAGCCTGCCCTTCCCTCCCGCCCGCCTCCGCCAGCCCCGAGCCGGGCAGGAAGGATTAGCCGTCACTGAGCACAGAGCAGCTCGGGCCAGGGGCCATGGGACCAGCAGAACCTTCACCCCAGCTCAGCATGGGCAGGTGAGCTCCGGAGGGTGATGCTCACCCAGGAATTTCTGCTGCTGGACACCAGCAGAGGGTTGGATGCAGGAAGCCAAGCCGGGGATGATGCTGGAGACCTTTCTGCTGAGTATGGAGACCTCAAAATACAACCTCCCCGTGTTCCTACACCCTCTCGTGTACAAGCCATTGTGCACTAAAGCCTCACAGCGTCACTAACCATTCCCATTTCCAAGCAGAACTGACACCACAATCCCACCCACGTTACAAGGCAAAGCTGAGAACAAACCAGCATCTCCTAAACCCCTCCTCTGCTGGAGTGACAGACGGAGACTGAATTTCCTCCTCCACATTTGGCCCCTTTGGTGAGGAGCACGTCCTGGGCAGCGCTTGGAGATGATGCTCCCTCCCACAGCCCAGCACTGCTCAGCCTCACCACGCCAGCCCCCGAGAGCTGACTGTCCAATCCATCCCATTTCAAAGCTGCTTGGGCCAGAGGCACACAGACAAAAAAAAAGGGTAAATGCTCCAAGTTGAGCCTCAGGATGGTTTCACCAGTGACCCATCTCATGCAGCACCTTGCACCAGCCGCAGCTGGGAGCAGCTCTAGCAAGCAGCCCGGCAAGGGGGAGGAAGGCGATTTCATTCCTGCTCTGCCAACAAACTATATATCACCCCAAAAAACCTCCCCTGCACCTTCCCGGCCCAGCGTCCCTTCACAATTCCTCTAATTAATTCAGGAGAAAATTAATTACAGCAAGATTTTCAGCAGCACGGCATCTAATGATCGACTCCCTCTGCTCGAAACCAGATAATCCCAGGCTGCTACTCCCGCTGCCAAACGCAGCTCTCCAGCCTCCCCCTTCCCAGCCCAGCACAAAGCTACGCTCCAAATCAGGCAGGGAAAGAGTCGCTTGGCAAAAGCGAATCAGAGCACTAAGGTCAGGCCTTGAAAAACAACAAAACTGCCTAAAAGAAACCCCAGCGTTAATCCCGTCAGGGCTTCCGCCAAAGATTCCCCTTTTCAAGTGTTTTCTTCCTGGTAAACAAAGTTCTCTCCGTTGGGCTGTGAATTTCAGGACACGGTTGCTTAGTAATGCCGGGCTCAAAAGCAGGAGGTTCGTCCTCCCCCTTTGCCCTCCCCAGTCCTCAGAGGGTAGCACAGGGTTTAGGAAAAAATAAGGAATTTAAAAGGCTGTTGAAATGCCAAGGCAGGACAGAGCTCATTTACACCCCGGCTCCCAGTAACCGGGATTGGCGTGCAGGGGAGATGCTCTGCCCGGCTCTCCTTGCTCTTGGGGATGCTCCTGAAAGCTCATGAAACTGAGTACCCAAAACAAGACTCCAAATCCCCACTGAAGTGAGGGGACGGCTCTGGACTCTGCCTCAAACCTGCCCTCGCTCACCCAAGAGCTAAAGGCAGCGTCACGCCCCACGCCCACCTCCCTGCCCAGCTGCAGGGGCGATGCCTGCGTGACCTCCCGGGGCTCTCTCTGCCTGGATTTCCATGACCTCTGCTTTCCCCAGGCTCAGTTGCACCATCTCAACACCCTCCACACCCACGCTGGCACCCAGCAGTTACCCTTCCCCTGAAAGCCACATGCTCTGAACCGTGCCAGCCATGAAACAACACCAGCGCTCAACTTCTCCGCTTCCCATGAAGCGGCTCCTCCTCCTCCAAGGATCCTTCACATCGCATCGGGGAGGGCGAGTTGGGGCACCAGGCCAGGGTAGGAGACAAGGAGTGGAAGCGCTGGAACCTGTGTCCGTGAGAATCCTCCACGCTCATTGCAAGAAAGCCACAAAACACAGGGAGAGGGTCAGCAAGAGCACTGCCCCGTGATGCCCAACCTCCAGCGCAGCCAGTGGTGAACCCAGCTTTGCACAAGTCTTGCTTTCCAGTGCTACAAACAGCAAGGAAAATACTCCCTCTGCCTGCCCTACTTAAATCTTGGGGACAGTTTCAGCAGCATTTGGAGCCCAGGAGAACACATCGATGCTCTTGGCCCCGGTACCACAAACGAGAGGCCCCTTCATGCCGCAGGCTCCCAGCAGCACCCCTGGGGAGAGGGCTCACACAGGCGCCGCGTCCGAAACTGCTCCTGGCAGCCTGCTCGGAGGCAAACAACAGTCCTCAGCTTGGCCTTAAATGGGTCAGGAGCCTTCCAGTCCACAGCCTGGCACAGTCGCTGCTTCCAGAGCCCAGACTGACTTCAACGGGAGTTGGGCACCTAAGTGCATCTGGCCCTAACTTCACAGCATCCCCTGAGACAGCCAGTCTGAGTGGCTCTGGTGATGCTCCTGGCCCAACCAGAGATCCCACATCTGCTTTCACTTACCCCAGAGCCCTAAAAGTGGCATCCTGGGCACCCACTGCCCACCCGCCCTCCTGAGCCCCCGCCTTGCTGCCTCTTGGCAAGGACCAGCCCGAGTATGGCAGAGAGAAGGGAAGTTATTTGGCTGCATCGCCCTCCCTCTCGGGGAGCTTGGAGGAGCCTTTCTGTTGGAGGTTTGCTCCGACTCCTGACCTGCAATGTCAACCACACGTTATAGAATAAACCCAAAATGCATGTGCCTGGCTGGCAAAGAGGCTGCCAGGGCTTGCGAGAGGCAAAGCTGCACCCTCGGCTTCCCACTGAAGGGTAAGACCACACCAGCAGCAAAGGCACATATTTGCTCCTCGGTCCCTGAGCTAACAGGTGGCTGCCTCAGAGCACGGACAAGATTTTCAGAGATCAAAGCAAGATTTCACTTTGTTCAGCCTCTTAAAACACCATTTAAAAATGTGACTACGAGTTACTTTGCCTAAGGTGAGGAGACGTGTCTCTCTCCAAAGCTGCTCAGTGCTCAGCTTGTTTGCAAAGGTGCTCCGAGCATCCCCTGCAGGTCCCCCCCAGCCCAGCAGCAACACAGGGGGCAGCTGGAGTGGGAACAGGAGTCCAAGCACTCAAATGTTTCCTTGGTCCTCCGACTGGACAAGCTGCACCAGTGCTCAGCTCAAAATGAGGCGAGGAAACAGTGAACCAAGTTTTGATGGGCAAAGAGACCAGCGGATCCATATAAAGCTACCAGTAAAATGGTTTGAAAAAAGTTTGGGAGGTACCTGTGTTTGTTTTTTCATTAAAATAAAAAACACAAAGGAACCCTAACTCGCAGAACTCGGCTTTTCACCAAAGCTGTTCCTAAACCCTGATTGGAGCACAGAAGATAAGAAGAGGACCAACTCTTCTTAGATTATATTAGGGGAAAAACCCCTCTCTTCCCTGAGAAAGTTGAGCATCAGTGATGCTTCCACAGCAGGATGGGGCCCCCAGCTCACTATAACCTGGGTAAAAACTCTCTCCTGCTATGAGGAACGAGCAGCAATTGCACTGGGAGCTGGAAATGCAGCCAGGCAGGTGCCTCTGCTTAGGGAGCTGGAGGTCCAGCCCTTTCCGAGCACACTGAGGTGCCCCAACACATGGGCAAAATTGGGGCTCCGTGTCCCCAGGCAGCAATGCCAGCTGGCCACAGGGTTCAGAGCCCACGCCAGCGATGCATTCCAGAGAGCCCCTCTGCAGCCCAGGGGGCTCCGTCCTTCCAACCAGCCTCTCCAGAGATGTTCCAAACCCAGGAAACAAACCCCGACAGCAAAGTGCAGAGCCACAGACAGAAGGAGGAGATAAAGGCGCGATTGTGCCCCCTTCCCCAGGGCGCAGCGGCGCTGGGCCGCCTGCGTCACCCTCCAGACAGCAGCACCCACAAGGCCGAGCTCTATTTTCCCGATTGTTTTCCCAAATTCTCAGCAGCAAACCAGGCCAGTTGGAAAGAAAGGGAGTAAAAACCAGAGGGGAGGAGAAAGGAGGGGAAAGGGGGGGGGGGGGAGANGAAAGTGGGGGGAGGGGGGGGGGGGGGGGGGAAATTAACTCTTTGAAATCAAGTTGTTCATCTTCATGAGATTTTAATCCTGCCACAGCAAGGTCAAAGTTGAACTCTGGGGTAACGGGCTTTGTTTTGTCCTTGGAAATCGCTTGCGGCCAGCAGCGGACCATCGTGGGATGGTGACCATGGGCTGGAGGAGGGCAGCAGTGCAGCCCCCGCTCCCGGAGAGCCGCTTCAGAGGCATCAGCTGCTTTCGACTCACTTTCTGAGCCAACATTCCCAACCACCTCACCCGCAAAACCTCTCATCTACCATCTCTTTGTTCAAAAAAGGTTTCCTTTGTCCCGTTTTAAAGTTTCCTTTTAACTTTCTCCTTCCAACAAGACGGCAGGCAGGTCTTTACTGTTTCTGGGCCAGTGAAAGGTGAAGTCCTGCTTAAATGGGACAGACATAGCTTCTTTTTACTCACTCCTTGAAGACACAGATCATCAGAAAGGCTGCTCCCACCCACGGCACCAAAGGCTGCTCCCACCCATCAGAGCTTTTAGTTTCCAGCCGAGTATCCCTCCTCCCGTCCCGCCCCGGCTGTCAAGGCCTCGAGACTTTCTTTTAATGAAGATAAAGCCTCGGAGGAGCCGCAGCTCAGCAAGAAGCGCTCCCGGGGAGCGGGGCAGGGAACGCTCTGCCCGTTCCCATGGCAACGCCCCAGCCGGACAGAAAAGACCAGAAAGGAGGAAAAGCAAGGGGGGGTGATGACATCATCAGCAGGGCAGCCAATGGGTAGCAAGGATGGTGATGTCATGGCCTCACGCCCCAACCTCCCCTGACCCCCACCTTGGGGGCCCCCAACACCCCCGGGAGGCCCCAAGGCCGGTGTCACCCCCAGGGTGAGGGGGATCCAGGGGTTGCTCAGCCCCAGGGTCACCCAGCAGAACGGGGCTGCCCTGGGGGGTGAGCCCCCAAAACACACCCGAGGGAGCTCCAGCAGCATCAGCCTTTGAGGGACTTAACGCCAAATTTCTACTTTTTGTAGAATCAGAGAATCTCTGAGGCTGGAAAAGACCCTTGGGATCATCAGGTCCAACTGTCTACCCTACTCTGCAAAGTTCATCCCTAAACCACATCCCCCAACACCACGTCTAAACACCCTTTAAACCCACCCAGTGTTTAAAATCTGCTGGTAGATTTTACCCTGAGCTGGGACTGAGGCTTCGAGCAGCCCCAGCACAAACCCCTCGGTTCAGCAGGGCCACGGCTGCGACTGGGAGAAAGCATCGAACTGGGGAAAGTCCCAGTAACATGATGAAAGCCACCGTGGAGCTACAGGAAGGGTCCTCACCAGGGCCTTGGGGATTTACTGCCAATGAAGTCACTGCTGGAAAAGGAGATCGGGGGGAAAAAAGGAGAAGAGGGCAGAGGTGGCATCTCCAGTCAGTGCGGACGGCAGCACTGGGAAGGAGATGGACACGAGGGCGGTGCTGGGAGAGCTCTGGAACGAGCAGCTTGGTCAGGTCTGAGCACTGGCAGTGTCCCCTCTCCAGCCCCCCATGGTCACATCCGAGCACAAGCAGTGCCCCCAAGCAGTGTCCCCAGGCAGTGTCCCCTCTCTGGTCTCCCCACCTGGCACGGGAACAACGTGACTCCACAGGTGACTCACCCACCTCAAGCCAAGCTGAAACACTTCATGCGATCACAATTTACATTAACCCAAGCTCCTAAAAAGCCACGCAACGAGAGGCACCAGACCCCGCAACCGGGCTCAGGATCCCATCGTACCCCCGTCTCCAGCCTGGGAGGAACCCCCCAGCCCAGCCCAGCCCCGGGTGGCCCTGGCAAGCTGCCGGGTGCATCTGAGTCACCGCAGCCGCACTTGCTCGGGCTCACCTGCTCAAACACCCGGGCACGTCATTCCCCACCAGAGCTGTTGCCAAAACTGCGGCTTGGCCGCTCCCAAGAGATGGGAGGAAAACCCGGCCGGGCACACAGGATGGGCGCAGGACCACCCAGCCCCTCCACTCCCTCTCTTCACCCATCATGTGGGGACAATAAGGTGGCCCTTGGAGCCGTGAGCCACACAGCATCCCCATGGTGCTGAAGGGAGATGGGTGGCATGGCCAGAAAGCTGCTGGGTGCTCAGAGGAGACCCACGGAGGGGAGGGGGAGCCCCAGAGCCAAGCCCAGCGTCGGCTTGCACAAAGCCGCACTAATCAGCGCGCTCGAGCGGTGCTGGAATTTTATCACCTTCAGACAACTCCGGGCAGGTCTCTCCTCGTTAGTCCCACTGTTTATTAAACACCCGGGCAGGCCAGCAAGGCACGGGCGAGTCCGCTCTCCTCCGGTTCATGGGGAGGGGGTTGGGGTGATGGGGTTTTGTCCTCCCCGGCTGTGTGATGCCAGCAGCACCCAGCTGAAACGCGGCTGACCTGCAGCTCCAGCTGCTCCCTTCGTTGGAGGAGGGTGTTGCCACGTTTTCCCAAGCTCTACAGTCCCCAGGCTGGTGGCCACTGTGGAGCCACAAGCACCAGATGCCCAACGCTAAGAGCCAGTCCCAGGTCAGGCAGCCCTGCACCGCAGCCCTGGGCTCTCCCGGGCAGCTGAGACACGAGACACAGTTACTGCACCTCGGTCTATTTAACATCCTGGAGCCTTGAGGAACACCAGGAGGTCTCTGCAGGGAACATCTTTTCCCTCCCTGCTGTAGCTCACTCCTTCATGTCCCAGGGATGGTTGTCCACAGGCAATTCAAACACCCCTGCTCTCCAAAGCGAGACCGACAGGTCTTCTCCAGCACCTCCCCTGCTGATCCTTCACAGATGAGTTTGCCACAACTGCTAATTTAGCAAGAGGGAGGCTGGGGCTTGTTCGTGAGCTGGATTACAGGGGGATTAACGATGATAATGCTGCTGATACCACAGCTGTCAGCAGCCCAGGGCCACAAGGTCAGCCGTAAAAAGCCAGAATATCTCCAGAGACTCTCTGATAACCTACCATACCTGGTGCTCAGCCAAGAAGAGATAGGAGCATCTCAACAGCAAAGACAGATGGGCCACAGCACCTCCCCATCTTCTGGTTGGCTAAATTGTTTGCCAAGAGCAGCCTGTGGCTGCTCCGTGGGGAAGAGGAGAGCCCTGCGAGCCCGTGGGTTAGCACACAAACTCCTGCACCCCTCCAAAGCAGCCGCAGAGCCAGCCTGGCTGCTCCTACACGAGCCATGCAGGATGGCTGCGTATGCAGCAGGCAGCTCCGAGCTCAGGGGAAGCCACAGACCTTCCCCAGCCAGACAAATAGACTAATAAGGAAGGAATCCTGCGATGCATCTAGTCGCTGCCTCTGCCCCAAGGCTGGAGCCAGACCCTCTGCTCCTGCTCCACCCTCACGCAGCAGCTTCCTCTACCTGTGCACTGAAAATCAGTTTCAAAAAGCACCTTGTTCTGAAAACAAAGCGTTTCCCACTGTTTCTCAGAGCCACAGAGCACAGAGAGCCCCAGCACCAGGACTCCCTCCAGCTAAAACAAGCTGAGGGCTCAGTGCACGCCAGCTCCTGGGTGCCAGCCACCAGCAGGTCCTCCCCTTGGCTCTGGCCCTCGGCTGCCATTCAGAAAAGCCTGGGGAGGAAGAGGATTTGTTAGCTCCAGTCGGGCCCGTTCCTGTCCAACAGGTTTGCTCTCCTGTCCCACATTGTTACTGTTCCCATGCAACCCCCCGTAGGCATCTTGGGGCACGTCCGGAAACGATTACCATCAGCTACAATAATGTTCGAGCAGCTCCAGAGCGCAGCCAATGCAGAAAAACACCCCGTTCCTGCCTTTTATGAATGAGTAAACCCTTATGCTTTCTATAAACGTCAAGATAAATTACCTGTGGGCATTCCCCTCGCGGCGCAACCAACCACTTCGCTGCCGCAGCTTCTGAATGGAGACATCAACCCAAATTACTTTCTTTTCCTGCGGAGGTGGAGGGATAGGATCCTGCCCTGAGCTTCAAAGTTTTTCCCTTCCCCACCTCACCTGCAAGCCTCCTGAAGGCAACGCAACCTAGAGTTGCCTTGAGGGGGTCACAGGCAGCAGCATCCAGGGTCTCCAGCTTCAGCAGAGCCCTTTGGGAGGAAGAAGGGCAGCCTGGAGAGCAGCAAAAAGCCAAGTTCTCCCGGGGGAGAACAACCAGTGACTTCATCACTCCATGGTTCTGCCGCTAAGCGGAGAACTCGTCTTCAGGTGGCTCCAGAAGGCCAACCAAGGCAGTGTGCCCCCTAGCAACTCTACAGGGTGGGCTTAGCAGACTCTGCCCAGCCTCTGGCACCCAGCAATACAGACTGGAGCCCATACAACACACAGGTGCCCCTCCAAGCACCCCACACCAGCCTCTCCAGGGTCCACCGGTCTAGGACTGTGGAAGGAAACTACAGGTTTAAGCTTTGGGAAAACCCTGCAAACTGTCACCTCCTTTCCCGCTGCAGGAACCAGGCTGCTCAGCACCCCAGGAGAAGCCACCATGTCCCAGCAGAGAACCACTGAAGCAAGGGGCCCAGGCTGTCCTGCAGGGAGATGCTGCATTCCAGCGATGGGTCATTCCCTGCTGCTGCTTGTTCCTTCCCCTCCCCACAGAGCTCACGGCTCTTTTCCAAAACACCTTTGGAAGAGAAGCAGCTCCCTCTCCCAAACATGATTCACCTCCTCTCAGCATCGATAAGGCACGTCTAAAAATACACCGAGATCATGATCTCAGACACAGGTGTTGGCCTTCCTGGCACAGCAAGAGAACAGGGAGATAACCGAACGTTGCGCTCAACAACGTGAACCCGCCTTTGTGATTTAGGACCTGGGTATGGAAAGAAAGTCTCAAGCACACCAGTGCTCTCTGCCTGGGGGCTGCTGGTAGCCCACGGGGCAGGATCAAGCGTGTCTCAAAGCCCTGCACCTCTCGGAGCTGGGGGTGGGCAAGAGACAAAATTCAGAGCCCATCATTTCAACCAGGGTACCCGGGGTTTGAAACTGCAGAGCCACAGCCACATCTCCAGCTGGATCCCCACGGACACAACCCCAGCTGGGGGAAGGGGCCTGAGAAATAAAAAAAACAACAACCCAACAAACCCCCTCCAACTCCATGGGCTTCCTTCAGGCCCCGGCTTGTCGGGCAGGCTTGCTTTGGTACTGCAGCTTATCCAAACATCTTCATCTCTTTCATAAATTCAATCCCTCCTTATCAGCCATCAGGAGGAAACGCGGGAGCTTTAGCGACTGAAGTGCGGGGAAGAGCCCAGCTTTGCTTAACCCACTTTACTCCCCGGAGGTCACTCGCAGTTCAGTCATTGTGGATTCACATGTTCTCAATCACGTACTTGGAAGCCGGGCTGGAGGTGAGAGTTTTCTTTGCGTGAAGGAGCGAGCAGGGGTAGGGAGGGAGAGGAGGGTCTGCAAATATCCACTTCACAACTGCCAGTTCCCATGACTAATGGGAGGCTGTCAAAAACCAGCAGCTCTCCTTAAAGCCACGGGAATAAACAAGAACTTCAACTTCAGGACTTGTTTTGGGTTTATTTTTTAAATGACATCTCTAGCAACAGAGCTGCCAGGATGATTTGGGTTGGTTTTTTTTTTATTCCCCTGAGTGACTGGAACACAACCTGAAGGGCTGACATTTGAAAGTAAATCAAAAATTCCAGGAGATCTCCTTTAGAAAGAAACAGCATCGAGTTTAAACATCCATCGTAGGTGTATTAAAGCACATGGAGCTGGAGAACGTTGTGGGGACGCCGTGTTTGCTCCTGCAGCCAAGCGAGGACCCGTCAAGCATGAGCAGCAATGGTATTTGCAAAGGGCACGTTCTCAGTAAGAAGCTCCCAAGGTGTTGACTTCCTACAGCAGAGCCAACATTGACTCCCGGGTGCACACAAAACCACCACGGGATTCGGGTCACTCCCCAGGGGAGGTTTCAGAGCACAAACCTCAGCGCATAACCTGGGTAATTTTTTGTGTTTGGGTAGTTTTCAACATGGGGCAACACACGTATTCCTACTGGAGAGACAGAGGCAGGAAGGAAGGCTCTTCCAAAGGGAAAAAA